>JAQFZW010003455.1:0-12896 GCA_034687055.1 Heteromurus nitidus
CCTCCTAATTTGTTTGCAAACAGATTTACATGCTTTCTTTTTACTCAGAATCTAATATTCCCATAATTTAACACAGCTCACCATAAAAATCATATCTTAAAACGCTTTCCGGATTTGCGTTTAAAAGAACGATGGAATAGCGCAGTTCCATTGTCAATTATAAGCATACTGCATAGATTTATCAACAACGCTTTTCTCTTCATAGCAGCCACTCTTGTGGACGATGAAGAATGTATTTGATGATGCATGCAGGATTATATGGACTATCATCATCGTCCTCAGTCAAATGAACATAGCGAGCGGTAGAACTCAGCATTGCATACACATCATGAATGAGTCCTCATTTCAAGCGTGGTTACGTGCGAGAAGCTTTTTCATACAACAAATGCCTAGAGAGAGGTGCCTATGAGCGAGTAGACCATGCCAGCAAAGCTGAAAATAGTGTGTATTGATGTGATGAAAGTAGTAGGTCGTACATTAAACTTTGCTAGTGAGTAGGACACTTCAAGGACCCACGCCCTAGCTTTTGCCTACATTACATTTGTCGTCTCTGTCAGTCTGCCTGGTGCACGCCATGATGATCCAATGCTTTGCATTATAAAGACAAAATATTGAAAAAGGACCAACCAAAACCAAAAGCAATGCTCGCATACAGATGAAAGCAAAAAGTGGAACTTTCATACATTTCAACTCATCGTCATCTCATCATCATCATCCACCTTTGATGCTACATTGCCACTTTACGCTACCTGTCCACGTTGTTCCGCTCCTATTTAGGTATCATTTCTCTTAGCTGTGACTTGTCATAAGTATTATGTATGTATACCTTTGTGTACTTCTACGCTCGTTATTTCTGTGAAGTTTTTGCTCAATAGGGTCGCTGCTCGTGTGTGTGCCCACAAACGAAAAGCAAACTCTGTCTACATTCATGTGGCCACCCGTCATATCATTCTCTATATCTAGGCACATCTCATTTGGCTTCAGCACTTTTCTTTGCTTCAAAGATCAAAACATGGAAACTTCAGTTGTCTTGCTTTGCACATGCATGCAACCGAAAGATGATGATGACTGGATATGTGGGAGATGAGATCAGTGTTTCCAGCACGGTATTAAAAGCGTTTGAGTTCAAAGAAAATGATAAAACTGCGATCCACTGTTCGAATACCAGCTCACAACCCGGTAAGAATAGTATTGGGCCCTTTTATAACTTGGCATTGGTAGCATAAGTAAATGTGTAACATTTAGTTAGGTTAGAGTTTAATGCGTAGCACCATACGTGATACGACCGAGCTGAAACGTAACGCACATGGCAAACCATCTTAATGAAATGCCACTCTTCGAAATGTTTGGATAAAATTACAATCAGATACAATATACAATTACATTATTTTATTACATCCAAAGTATTATAATGTAACTGCTTTAGATTCAAATTTTTATCCTGTAATATTTATTTACTTGCTTGCTAACTGTTGGATTGTAAACTAATGTAATGAATGTAAGCTTATAGAAAAGATTTATTCCAATGAGCATTAACAAAGGAACTTTGAAAGAACTCTCTTGATGGCATAAGTCAGATAAACACAAAATACTCATCAGTTTCTTTACACTAAAGGTCGTACAGTGGTGCTACTAGAACCTATCAGTCTACAACCGAATTCCTCCGTAAACTTGGATTCAAACCCCTTTTATTCCCAATTTATAACTCTGACTCTCACTGGTTGACTGTAGGCACATTTTCAACTATGTATGGTATATTCTTGCATTAAAGCTGACAATGGAGCAAAAGTTTTTCCTAGCCCAGGTATGAACCCGGCGTGGTGTACATTATACTGATATACCAGCCATTTCTTCCTAAAATGAAGATGCTCCGAAAGTAGTTTTGAGATCTTCCTCGGAATAAAATTCCTGATTATCCTCTCTCTCGGCAACGATGGTCATGCTTGAATGGATTTAGAGTACCTACATATAGCAATACAGTAAACACCACACCAAAATATCTATGTAAAATACACGTATTACAAAAGCTGAGGAACGGTTATTGTTGAGTCCATTGTATCACACATTCATGTATGTAGGTAATCTACAAATATTCTTTGTAAAAAGATGCACGAACAAAAACTCGTCCATGTATGTATGTTTACTCATATCATCAAAAAGACGACCATGCTTTGGTAAACTGTACTTGTCATAGGTATCACGCACACAGTTTTATTTAGTTCGATCATCTTTTTAGAAAAGGGAAAAAAGTATTTTAGACCAGAAGAGCTATAATATATAGTAATATGTATGTGAATATTCCACGAAGCATTTCTACATTGCGTGCCATCAAAATTTTCCGCCATGCCAATCCTATATGCTATAATATGTGCATCTTGTATGAAAACTACCATCATACGACATTTGTACATTTGTACGTAATTTCTTTTCGAAATTAAGAATCAATGCAAGTGGTTGGAAGAAAATCCAAATTATATATGCCAAATTAACGGTCGCGTACAATCTTTACTGTTCTCACTGAATTATGGTAAGTGAAATTAATTAGTAATTAGTAAGTGGAATTTGTAACAGCATTACAATCAGATACAATATACAATCCACTTTTCTGGATATCCCGCACAGTGGCACAGTAATATAGTAATCAATGCTAATATCTGTAATGTATTATTACAAGACACCACTACGTAATTTGGTGGGACGTAAAACAAATTGTCTAGGATAATTCTACCCAAGACCTTGTTTTTATAAATTGTTGTAAAAATATTGTATATTATTTTTGGTGGAGCTACAAACCATCCTTGCTAGATCGGTGTATATCTTGTCAATATATGATATACAAAAAACTTTCTCAATTTGAAGTGAGTGATTTCTTTGGGATATTGTTTCCACACACGAATTCCAAATGAAGTTATTTGAGTATATACTGCGCAAAGGCTAAAATAAATACTACTGATTTGACAGTGATTGGAACATCGAACATTGGAACAGTGAGTGGATTGGAAACGAGTCAGCGAAGACAAGATTAGGAAATCTGCGAACCTTTATTGTATCGATATGCATGTTATATAATTGGTGTTACATGAAGTTCATATTGTTGAATTTGGTAAATGTCTGATTTTGGGGTATATAGTTCATATTGTGCTAAACTAAAACCAGTAATACAAAATTACATACGCATTGAAATTCTATTCTTTCTCAGGCTCTTTTCATTTGATCATTTCAACATTTTACTTAACATTCCCTCGCATTCTCCGTAAAATGATAGATTTTCTTTCAACACTCAGGTTTTATGCGTTTTACTTACATACTTGTACATCGATTACCACAAGATCGCGTCATGAATGCCTACACAGCGTACGCATTGGTATCATGAAATGATGGCTCTGCCCTTATGAATGCATGGTACACTTTCCTACGCTAATATTTTCTGTAAAGGAAGTGTTTTGTTGGTGTATTCTGCGCTCTTCTGATTTTGATAACTATTAACAATAAGCTTCTTCTATAGAAATGCACAGATTCCAAGTAATGCTCTCATGCTTTGCCTTCAACTACGGCGAAGTTAGAAATGAATCATTAAGTCCATGGAAAATGTACTGGGAACATAAAGGAGTTTTCCATTATTTGTCACGCTCTTGTGGCGGTGTGAGCATAATATCATGATCAGACAAGTACAGTAAAGCCGTCTAAAAACTGCCTGGCGTGTATATGGAGTAGATGAGTATATAATAATAATGAATGTAATAATAGTAAATGAGTAACATATCTACGCGACGATCACATTGATGCTTTCCAGTTGATGTGAAGAAAATACAAATATTCAAATCGAAATCTATCTAAATGAAAGTAAGTTCATGGAGACATCCAAGTTCGTGCGATTAGAAAAACAGCGTGTAATGAAAAATTTCTATATTTTTACATTGCTCGAGTGGAACAGCGAGAAAAGATCAGCAGAGATTACACACTTGTGGCTTGTTGGGGCATTTTCTTTTAGCTACAAGCTACCCTGATTGTCGTGATTACGGTAATTCACGATGCTAAAACTACACAAACCAAAAGAACCAAAGAGTAAAATGCAGCTTGCTTCACCAATGCACATGTCGTATGTGTATAACTCTATCGTGGCAAATGTGTACCTCTGTGAGTAGAGTGTGGAGTAGCAAGTAGCTTATGCTTTTCAAGTAAAAGAGAGGATGACACATTTTAAAAGAATCAAGATCAAAGGTTTGAGGAATCAGGAGGAAGCGAGGAAGGAGTAGGAGAAATAGAGAAAGGGCACGCAGGATACAACCCGAAGTCCGATAACAATATCTTTACATATATGAAACTTGTATGCATACCTCTAGTTGGTATGGGCTGATGTAGCCCACGTTCTTTGGTCTTTAAAGTATATGTATATGCATGGTGAAGGATTTAATAGCAAAAGTGAAATAATCCTATCACAGTTAGCCTGATTGCAATGTGATAAATTACGTCATACCAATCATCAAATTTAAACAATTAACCTTGATCGACAACCAGATGAAGAGAATGTTTTAATAGCGACCAAAACACGAAGAAATTCATACCTGATATTTCCCCCAGGGAGATGAACAAAGGCATCAAATGGAGTAAGCTACCCACGCCACCAGTGAAAAGCTTCACATATTGTTCAAGCCCACTTAAATGAAACACCTCCACATTCAAGGAGAAACTCTTTCTCATGAAACAACCGTTGTTAAGTGTAGGCTGTGTGAAGCAAGTGTGAAGCGCAATGGCGAAAATCTATTATAATAGCATTTTCTTACTGTGAAATCTATACTAATTGACTATGTTTATCAGGCGCAATTTTGAATTTTCGATTACCATTAAAATAAAATCATTCTTACTCAAAATGGCAATTTTCTTTTTACTTTCACTTCTGAAAATATGGTAGGCGTGATTCGGCAACTGCTCCATCGAAAATATTCAAGTTTATCTGTTTCATTTGCCGTTATAGTGAAAGGATCGATTTCTCCTTTGTTACGTGCCACGAAAAATATCGATCCCTGTGCTCTCTTCTTACACTTCCACTTCCCTCTCGTTCCACACACATAGTGGAAATCTATACATGAATGTATATGTGTGAAACTTCAGATTCACAGAGTTTCTGTTTGGGTATGCTCCTTTTTACTCTTACTTGCCTTTTCTTCCTCTCCTGTAGGACGTAGGAGTGTAAAGGAGGAAGCAGCAAGCATATTTTTCTTTTTCTGGTGAGTGCGAGAAAATACATGCATAACATCGCTGTGCACACGCTCATCCCCGTGAATGTCCATGTGTTCTTTCATGTAATATTGGTGTTACTCTTCTCTCCTCACAAGACTCAAATAAAATTTCAACAGGCGAGCAAACGAGAAAAGTGAGGAGATTTGAGAGACGAGCGAGAGAAGAGCTCGACTTTGCCAGCGAGAAAAGACATGTTTTTATGGTATGCTACGTTAACTTCAACTACTTTTTTTTCTCTTCATTCCTGCCTGCTGTTCTCTCACGAGTTGTCAGCAGTCTCGCGAGTGTGCGGGGAGAGGAAAGGGAGAAAATGCAGATTTTGTGTGTACAACCCGAGTGAGAGTGCGGTTGGTTGTAATGTACGTACAAAAGTTAAGGTGCCCACTGTTCAAGCGAAGTAGACCGACCGACCGAGGACCTCGATACTCGATTGTCATACACACGGAAGGAAATACATATGAAGTCGATATACTAGGGAATCTCTGTTTTTGCACTACTCCACAATTCGGTTGCCTTTTCTTTAGTTTTCGTATTATCCTCCTATTTTCCCCTATATCGTATTACTTTCACTTGCGCTCATTCATATAAACTAAAAGCTTATTTCCTCATGTATACATATATGCATAAGCTGGCTACAATTACCGTATTTTTCCTCCGAACTGTGCCCATACGTTTACTTGTGCTTCTGCTTTCTTATTCATCCAGCTCTGTTGAATGCTGTAAGTTTGCTAGCTTCGCTGTTGTTCGAAATCGAAAAAGGCTTGAAAGAGAAAGCAAATGGGGAAAAGCTGAGAATGCTTCTCAGCTCAACGGAGGCGCACACTATAGCTCACAGCATACCACAGCCACTACTGCTATTAATATGTAGCTCCTCTCTAATGACTAGTTGAAGAAAAAGTGAACTCTAGAAAAACTCAAGTTTCTTCCCACTACCACTGTTGCAGGCCTGCCTCTAACTCGCACTCAGACACAATCAGTATTCAGTTCACTCTCACACAGTCTTCATACTTCATGTATGAATTCATGTCCCTCCTTTCTCTACGTGTATTCATATTATACACTTTTTGGATCATGCATTCTACAATACCAAAAGCAGCTAGCTCACACAACGGCTACCCGTAACGCAACTATTCACTCTATCTTACAGTCGGCTTTTAAGGGAAAACCCATGTCGTGTATACATACACAAAAGCTTTATATGTTCATATTATGTGCATATGTATTGATGATAATATGCTACACATCCGAAAAAGCTTCTAACAAGTAAGTACATCCCGACCAACGACTTCCAGCACTGCTTTCCTCTTACAACTCAGTCAGTTGAAATTTTATCATGATGCGTTACACTTTCTACTTTCTACCTCCGGTTGTTCCCCTCTCGCGCGTTGTCTCCCTCAGCCTTCTGCTCTCATTTCTGTCTGGAAATTCCGCGTCACTATTTCTAAAAACGTATCCCGTCCAAGCGGGGCACTACTACTATCATATTCTGATATGCAATTCCATATTACATGCACCTGTATGGAATGCCAACTTGATGTCGCACACTCCCCGATAAAAATCACACAATTAGAAATATATATCCAATTGGTAATTACATACAATTATTGGAAGCGTAAAGGAAAGAAGCAATCATTCCACAAGAGTTACGATTGTTGTTACCTCTGCGTCTAAATAATTTACCGAAATGAGGATACAAGGCGAGAAAAATGCGATGAGAAAGCACCAGGCGAGAAGGACAAAGGGGAAAGCTGTGTAGAGAAATGAACAAAATCAATTGCTTTTCATGCAGGTTTGTTGCGTTCCCTTGTTCCCTGTGCAATACCGAAATCTCAAGAGTTTTTGCTCTTATCCATTTTACTGTGTGGTATTCATGCCATGGTCATGCCCTAAAATGCCTAGTGGCAATGTTCGTAAAGAAGTACTAGAGCACATACTCGAATATTAGCATTACCATGACCCATGCATATTTTAGGTGCAGCAAACCAAGCTGTGTGCTTGCAAGAAAATCAACAAAACCAAAAGGAAAGGAAAGCACCCGTGTAGAGTATAAAACTTTTTTTCCTCTCTCGCTCTCATCTCCTCTTCTCATGTACCTCTTTCCCTTTTGGTATTCGATTCATTTCGTGCTCCTCATTTTCTTTTGCTCTGGGGTGGCTAAGATTTCCCCCTCTTTTATTGCTCTCGCCTCGCGCTCCCAAAGAAGAAGCAAAAGCTTTCTTGGCGAACGGTCTCGCTCAGAATCTGAAGCAAGAAAGGATACATATTGTCTACGAGAGAAAATAGTAGGGTGCTGCTGGTGCTATATGTTATGGGAGAGACGTGAGTGAGGCCGGAGAAAGTCACTCGACTCTCATTGATCTGTCTTATCTAGGCATTGGGTATTGTATGTACGTGAGCAGGAGTACACTTTATTTCAATACACAGATACATACAATATCTAACATAATTATAGTCTTATCCGGGGTTCCAAGTTCTATAACCAAATCCTACTGATGTCACATCACTGAAGAGCATGGAATTCTATAAATATGCATGGGATTCTACGTTCTGATCCGAAATCCTTCAAATACTTGTGAACAAGATTTCACAAGTTCAACACAAAATAATTTCGTTTCTTCTAACGAGCTTTCTTCGATCACAACATTTGCCCATGAACCTCAGCTCTAATTAATAATTTCGAAAACATACTAACAACAAATAATGTTAAGTTAAGACTTGCGGGATACACGGATGCCATTTTGGAAATAGTAACAAATAATGTTATATATAAACAGGCTTCACAAGTTTATGGATATGCATGACAAAACCAAACCCTACAATTTGAAGCAGAATATGTTAAAAGACATATACATACCTGGTGAAGATTTACTCCCACCCCTTAGACTGGAACACTGGAAGTCATTTTTCATGGATTTTTCACCAGCCAAAAAAACTGACATTGTTATGAACTCCTTCGAACAGCGACCCCATCATGGAATTCCAGGAATGCTTCATGAATTTTTGAGACGAGTTGATAGTTGTCGAAAAAGGGACAAGTAATGAGGTGCAAACTGAAGCACTGACTACTGACACCTTCCTGATTTGGAACGCGTTGACAAAGAAATATTGCACTATTCTTCGTGTGTCGATAAGTCCAAGTTATTTAATAACTTGAAAAGCTAAAAGCAAAAAAAAAAATACTCGAAACGCTGGAACGCAAACGTAAGAAATCCATGCGTTGAGAGGAAGCACAGAGTCATGATGACAAAAACAACTGAAGAAAACGCACGCACGCTTTTACCAATTTTTTCCGGAATCGAAAGCGTTTGCTTTCCCTTTTATTCTTGCTGTGGGTATACTCCATTTGTCTCTCGTTGCCCCAAGGATTGTTTCTAGTGCCGCGGAGAGTCCCATGCTCAGAGCATAAGTAAATAAGAATGCGTGTTTAGATGCTTTTATAGCGACAGGTACACATGTGCATTTTTTATTGTGAAAACATTTGTGTTTAAAAGTGTTTAATTAATTGCTCTTTTTCTTAATAAAATTGATAATCACATTGATAAGTTCGTGGTGGTGTAGATAACCATGCGGTATTGATTTTGTGTGTGAGTTTTAATTGTTTACAAGCAAAATGACATCGTTTAAGATTAATTTAGCAAGCATCTTGGACTTGAAACCACGGCCGATTAGTTGCATGCGACTAAATGAGGACACAAAATTGTTGGCTTTGTATAGGTAATTAAACCAGTATTTTATAAAGTTTAAAGAAGGAGTAAAAGTTAATGATAATAACAGGATTAATAATTATTGGACATTTCTTATTGTCTATAACGCAGAGGTGGCGATTTTGGATCCATAGAATTATGGGATGTTGCTCATCAGCCAGTTTTGATTAAACAGCTAATTGATCTTGAATTAATTGATGGGAAACCCTCTGTGGAAAGCATTGTTTGGGCAAGAGGACGATTGTTTTCTGGGGGACTTCATGGCTTCATAGTCGAGCATGATTTGAGAACTAGGAAAATTAAGGTAACTTTCCTGGCTGACTATTGACTATCAGTTGTATGAAATAGAATAATTGACACACTATCACTATTCTAAATTAGGTTAAGTATACTAACTTGATATTTTTTGCTGTAGAACAAAACAGCTGCTACATCAGGACCTGTTTGGTGTCTTGCAGTAAAGCCAGATGGGTCGCAGCTAGCGGTAAGTTTTCGTTTTTCTTATTTATTGTTTATAATATAAAAATATGAGTTATTAATTAACCACGGGCATACTTTTGCTTGCAGGCTGGCACAGAAGATGGGTTCATCAATATTTTTGATATCGTGGATGATGGCTTGATGTATGTAAAAGTCTTAGATCGCCAGGAAGGTAAAAATCAAATTTGTTATGCAAGGTTTAAATAGCTTGAATGGTTATTTCGAAAATGTTAAACGATATTTCTTTCTCAGGGCGTGTCTTATGTATCGACTGGTCACCTTGTGGCAACTATATTGCCTCGGGATCTGTGGATTCCGTCCGACTTTGGGACGTGGATAAAGGCCATGCCATTCAAAGGCTTATAACTGGACGTTCGAAAAATAAAGAAACTATTGTGTGGTCTATTGTTATGCTGGATAATCTTACAGTGGTGTCCGGGGATTCGAGGTGAGCTACATGTTTAAACGATGTTAAATTTGAAAGTTTCCAGTATGTTTGTAAGTATATTGTGTTTCTGTAATGATTTTACAGAGGAATTGTTAGCTTTTGGGACGGACGGGTTGGCGTTCTAAAATTCAAATTAGTTACTCATAAAGCAGATATATTGACGTTAAAACTTTCGCAAGATAAAACTCAACTGTACGCAGCTGGTAAGTAATAGCAAACTATTGTGTCCTGACAAACTCGCGTAAAGCAAGATGATTGGCGTGGTATTTATGTTTTTGTGTTGCTATTTTACTCAGGTGTTGATCCAACAGTTATCATAATGACCCGAATTGGAAATTCAGAAAAATGGGTAAAGTCGCATCCCCGGGTAATGCATACCAACGATGTGCTGACTTTGGAAACGTGTGGCAAAAGATTATTCTCTGGAGGTATATTTATTGTGACTTGCATTTTATCATTTTATGGTTGCGTTGTTTTAAGAGATTAAATGAATTTCTAACTTCTGATAAATGCAGGTATGGATGCTGACTTCGTCATGAGTTCTTTTCCGCCCAAGGTAGTCAGTAAATTTCCACCATTTCCGAAGCTACCGTTTATCTTTGACTCAGAAAGTCTTGCAATGGTCCAGGGTGAAGCATCTGTGAATGTTTGGAAGCTGCCAAATCCAGAATCTGAGTATGTTCCGTACATTGTGATTTAATCCGACAAATGATTTTTGCTATCATTACTTTAAGATTTTATTATATTCTATTGGCAGGCTTCAAAAAATGCTGGAATTTCAAACGAAAGGGGGAGTTTACATCTTTACCTCATGTCTCAATCCCAGCGGGACTTTATTCGCAATTTCGACTTTGAAATATATCCGAGTATTTGCGCTGGATCATGGGTCTCAAGCAACTCAAACTCCGCCCAAGCTCATGCGCCTTCCATTAGAAGACAAGGAACATGTGATACCGAATACTTTCTGGCATTTAACCTTTTTGAATGACAGACAAATACTTGCCGTTTCAGTAGACGGGCGTAAAGCAGTTTTCATCAAAATTTCGAAAGTTTTTTCAAATGCTGAAGTTGTTGATTACATTGCTGGTCCATTTGAAGAAGAAAAGTCTGAATTAATTGATGGGATCGATGACTTGCAAGCATCCGCAGATGGAAATTATCTTAGTGTAAATTGTAACAGTTGTATAACGGTTTATAAAATCGACAGCGATTCTTTGTTTCAAAAAATGGTATCTGTGCCACACTACTATGCTAGGGTCACTTCAACGGCTTTCCATCCAAGCAAATCACTCCTTCTCTTGACATTTTCAGACCATTCTGTTCAGGTGTATGATTTTGAAATAGGTAAAATAATATTTTGTGAAAAAATCAAAAAGAAATTTGATGATTTGCAGCCCTTGTTAGGCTCATCGTGGGTAGACAATGGAAATGCTGCTGTTATGTTTCAATCTGATGGATTGTATTTGCTTAAAATGCAGTTAAATGAGGAGCCACTTAAGAAGTCGCGAAAGGGCGCCGGCGCACCCAGAAGCGAAAAAGAAATGTACGATTTTTGTGTAAAATCTAGCGAATATAGACATAAATACTTATCATTCATTGGATGTTTTAATAGTGGGCAGGAATTGCTAGCTGTAGAAATTAATCCAAATAGTATATTAGAAAAGTTGCCACCTGCTTTCGCTAAAAAGCGGTTCGGTGCTTAAATTAATTTGAATTTTATACAAAATAAAAATCCAGTTTATTAATTGACTAAGAAAATTATTGATACTGAATTGAATTTTTTTTGCTGTAATGCACTGGTCAGCAAAGCAAAGGCTTAACGGAATGCCTGATGTGCTTCTGTGGGACATTAATCTTCTCTTCGGATATTTCAGTTTGGCTTTGGAGATATTTCAGAAATCTATAGTGCCCGTATTGCTCCTGCACGAATCGCTTTTTCTCTGGTAGGTACTTAACGCGGAAAAGTTCCATTGTGTTTTCCTGGTCAGAAGATCTCCATCCAACACTGGCTGAATTGAGAGTACGGAATATTTGCAAAAGTATCTTTTATCGTGCATGTTACATCTTTCAATACTACCACCTTACCTGAAGCAGTAGTAGGGATTCCTGGAGAAAACTCCAATGAATAAAATGGCGTGACAGATTGGCTAATTTTCTTCCTGGAGTCTTTCGTATCTGTTTTATCCTGAAACAAGAAGTGAATAAATATAAATAGCAAAAATATTGTTAAATGTTTACCCGGTTCAACTTTACAGAAATAACTATAACCTATCGATGCATATATTGGTGCATCAGAAACAACAATTTTTATACTCAATCCTAACGCACCGGCCTGCTTTCTCGTGGAACGATAGTATGTTGCCATATTTTATTCCACGTCTTCTCCAGGAGCCTCTCGTGTCGTACTACGTCACCCCTGGAAGTAGGAAAACCAGAGTAATCTCGTATGTGTATTTATGGTTCGGTAAGTTGCGTTAAAACATTTGAAATCTCGTTGAAAAATACCAAATCGTGTCTTTGGGAGTACTATACACATCTCTAGGTAATGGTGTGAAGTAACTGGAGGATACTGTCGTGGACTGTTTTCGCTTTGGTTTATTTTGGCTTTTTTGTGACATCGTGCACCGCAGTTCTTAAAACTCAGTAATATTCTCTCTTTCTGAAATGAGTATAAAAATTGTGAATTTTTGTTCAGTCCGAATGAAATATGCGCTGTATGAAATATCAATTGCAAATATGAAAGTAGTCGTGATAGGTTTTTAATCTGTTGAGCCACGAATTATTTGCTCAGTAGTCGTCCTATGTTCGTTAGGTGGTACACGGTATCTCTGGTTTGATCAATACAATGAGTTGGCTTTTAAATAGGAAACATCACCCATTTCCCCTAAAAGCACGCTTACCATTTGGCTTTCACTTCCAGGATTCCTATATTCCAGGCTACTCACCACTTTGCCACTACCAAGAATGAAGATAATAAAGTATGGAAGCAAATGCATGTATTTCAGAGCTACAGAAAACCGCTG
>JAQFZW010003456.1:0-12888 GCA_034687055.1 Heteromurus nitidus
TATCCAGTCTCGGGATATTGCGTCGCGGATACCGAGTCCGAGGATTTCCTGTCGTAGGATATCCAGTCATAGACTCACATATACTGGCCGACTTAAACCATGCAGTATGCAGTACCTCGAATCACAATAAACCTCACCAGAACAACGGGTTATGTCGCCGAATTATTGAGCCAACAGATTTCCGAGAGCTTTATTGAATGATAGAACAAATATGGTTGTTCTATCATTCAATAAAGCTCACTAACATGATCGTGTTTGATTGCATTTACGCCTATTTAAAACACTAGCTGATATGATTTATATACATCACTCGTCACCAATTTATTGTTATTCGTTTCCTGCCATTGTTTCCCGCTCCATGGATTGATGTTCCGATTAAATAGACTATTTCCTGTTTCAACAATCCGCAATTTCAACCTATCCTAATGCAATGAAAGTCGAAGACAATGAAATTATTAATGTTTTACCAATATTATGATTATGATAAAGCAGGCGTCATTTATAAGTTATTTGATTTACAAAATTCCGTTCTTCCAAAATGGAAATAAATTTGGCATATAAGCTTGGCGCAAACAGAAACTTTTCATCAGTAGTCAGTCGTTTCAGAAGTCACTACCTCCTTTCGCTTTACATATCTTGGTAAACTCTCATTGATGGGAAATTTATGTATCAAGAAATCTTTGACCGAAGAAGCTCAATGGCGCTCAACTGGAAGTTCGCTCTCTTCGCCATCCTATTTATCGGGATAGTTTGCTGCTTGACAACTGGTAAAACCTGAACCTATTTATTTAATAATTTTAAATATCAGCTCGGACAAACTTCATATTAATCATAATAGTTGAGGTGGTGGATGGAATGCTCATTTCTGCAATATTTTTATGAAACATTAAACCCCACCAGTAGCGGCAGACGATTGCGAGCAAGCTGGGGGTGCCTGTTCACACTATGATTTTGAATGTCACAAAAATGTAGGCAGAAAGAATTGTGAGAGCGAAGAGCACTGCTGCACCGATGATGGATCTGACCATGATCCGATGAACGAGTGACCACAGTTAAATATTTATCGATTTCGACAGCCGCCACAAATATTTATACTAACATTTCATTTCCTGCAATTGACTCTTTGAATCCGAACATGCAAAAACTTTGATGTCAAGATAGCCAATATTATAACTAATTAAATTAATAAAATTAATTCGTTATTTAAACCAGGAAATGTCGTTACATTACGATATTTCTTGTGTCATTTACCACGATATCTGTTTTTTACAAATCACGAATTTTCAATCTACCCGTAATTTCCCAGATAGTCTATGATCTAAATATTCTTTAATACCTTACCACGTTCGAAATTCTGTCTCAACGCTTTTAATGTAGTAGTAATATTAGTTTTTAACAGTGATTAAAATCCTTGGTTCACTAGTTTGAATTTAAGGACTGTAAAGCAGGTTAATCTTTTGTTCTTTCAAATTGGCAATATTTTGGCATCGATTTATATAATCATGGCTGGTGGCTTGGTTTCAATTTTGAATTCTGTAGCCATTTAGCTCGAGAATGGAAACATTTTCAACAACTTTTGCTGATGATATTTATTTGTTCCCAGCTTCTGCTGACAGGTGACTATGGAATATGAAAGGTGCCATCAAACGTCGAAATTATTGAACAAATTGTGCCCTACGAACAGATAAATGTACAAGTTAAAACTTCATTTTCATATTTCACATGGGCAAATCTAAATTCCAATTGATGCTCCTATAATAGCACTGCCAATAACGGAGAAGTATATTTTTCAAGCCAATTAATTTTCAACATCTAACAATCAACTTGAATCTATTTGCAAATTATGATTATGCGTTAGCATAATTAGGCCCGTGAACACTTCTTGACCAAAATTTTACCCTGTCCATCGCGATAACAAATGAATAAATAATCACTCTAGAACCATATTCACCCGAAGTTCCAAACAAATTGGTTGTTTAAACTTTAGTTGACATGTCAATTTTGAGATAAGCCCTGAAAGTTTGAATTTTCGACGTTGAGGCAATTTTTGCCGATGATTTGAAGTTGGCCATATTTTAGGCATTCTTCTGCGTCTCGCGTTGGCAGCACTTAAAGCTTATGCTTATCCACATTAAATTCCCTAAATTAATTGTACTTCTTGTTGAATTTTTCTTAAAAATTTCAAAAATGGTTGGCCACAACTTTCTTCAGAGATGTTTTAGCCAAAATTCCCTTATATTTCTTCTGCTTCCCGGAGTTCTTGCTACACCCATATCACGAGTCGACCCATTTAAGCATCTAACAAGCAATCTTCTAAAACCGGAAAATCTAGAAGAATTCATAGAATTCGAAAACCTTCGTGATAAAAATTCCACCCGGAGAATAAATTTAAACAACCTCCTGCAATCCGCGGAAAATTGCTTCGTCACGGTGAAAAGTTATTCGTCAATTGACTTTCAGCCGCACTCTCTTCCTCTTGTTCACTTGTACCGCACCCTGCCACGATGACAATTCTTAATTTCCTTGACTCCATGGTCGTCGTTCCTGGAAACTCTCCCCTCAACTTCGATGCGGACGACGTTCACTTTCAATGCCCAAGCGAAAGATTTATGAAAGGTTACGATGCCCAACGTTCAAAAAAATTATGTTACTTTCGGTGTAGAATTGCTGAAGTGATTTGAAATCTCAAATATTTCGACCATATTTTTGCTGCTAAAAATGCCGAAAGGACACTTTGTTGAACGTTGGGCAACGTATCTAATTGTTAAAATATGTTTACTTCTCGCGAATCGCAACCAGTCACGGACCTCTGTACCGACATTGATTTCTACGCATTTATTTTGCATACGAAACCGTGGAAATGTGAAATTTGGATCGATCTTCATCCGCCATCGTATTTGCTGAAAAGTCCCACCCTCCTACAAGCGTTGTACATGGGTCCCTTGTGGGACACCAAGGTCTTTTGGTATCGACCTACAGACTGGTGGCAGCCTGTCCTCCTTCAACCTGTCCATATTTTGGTGGTTGACACTCAGCAAAATGCTACCTCAACTTGGAAATTTGAAACAGCCATTTCATGGGTTAAAACAAAACTGCGATTCGAGGGAAACGAAGACCAGCCTAAACAAATTAAGTTGTGGAGTAGCGCCTTTGTCGTTGTCTACACCTTGTGGGAAGAGGAAGAATGCCAGAGAATTACTCAAGTGCAAGAAATTCAGATTTGCTCAGAATGTCGAGAAGTAGACGATGCTGGAATTAATGTAATCTCACACGGAAATATCACTCCTCCAAATCTCGAACAAGTCTCTCAAAGAATTGACAATCCGTGCAAAAAATGCTTGGCAAAATGTAATGTGATTCGGGCTGAACTTTCTGATAGGAACATGGTACATCGACAATTCATGTTGTGCCAAGATATCACTGAGAACCTGTGGACTTCACGCGGAAATTGGACAAGTGCGGAGAAGGTAGCGGGTGGATATGTCAATGTTCTAAAGTCACTCATGGGAAATTTCACATTCACGCTGGACACTTCCAGGGAAGACTCTAAATTCCAGAATTGTCAAAAGGCCCTGGACAAGTTTGTACGGGGCTAATGCTGTAATCGAATTTAGATCTTATTCTGGAGCAATTGGCGGAGGAGGTAATTATTCGCTTCCATTCTCCCCCTCGGCATTGGGGTTTGTCAGCTGCAGCAATCCTACCATGTCCCCATACGCGTTCAATGAGTTATTTAATGTTTTCGATAAATTGACGTGGTTCTGTGTGCTCGCTCTCTTTCTTGTATTCATGCCACTATTTTTTCACCTAACTGTGGGACGAGGAATGGCTACACCACTCAAGCACAAGCGGTCTAGAACAATTCTAGAAAGTGTAGCTGGAAATGTAGTGCATATTCTTGAGTTG
Source organism: Heteromurus nitidus (assembly GCA_034687055.1). Taxonomy (NCBI): domain Eukaryota; kingdom Metazoa; phylum Arthropoda; class Collembola; order Entomobryomorpha; family Entomobryidae; genus Heteromurus; species Heteromurus nitidus. The sequence continues at coordinate 3,907 of JAQFZW010003456.1, forward strand.
CTTCTTGAGCAAGCGGACCCATTTCCGGCCACTCACATGAAAAGATTATGTTGCCGAATCATTGTTGTTGTAAGTCTGCTGATGGGAGTGGTTGTGAGCAATGTTTACAAGAGCTCAAACATCAACAACTTGATAAAGCCTCGAGTGACAGTTTCGTACACAAATATTTCTCAGTTGATTCAAGATGGGTTCGAGATGTTCAAATGGTTACGACCACTCTCAAAATTCGACGTATTCTTCCTACGGGATGTAACTCTGCGTGATAAACATGAGGTCGTTGTAGTTAATTTCGGGGTCAACTTTGGGATTTACTCAGTTCTGCGTCAAATGTTGGCATCAACCGCTCCCATCTTGAACTCGAAATATGGCGAGTATTTGACGCATCTCGTGAACAGGACGAGGTTGCCAGAAATTATTGCGTTGAAGTTTGTGGAGGAAAGTGGGATTTCCTTTGAAAGATTGAAAGGTCGTGAAAAGTTTGACGAATTTGACGAAAATATTGAGTGGATTCAAGAGTTGAAGGAGAAGGAAAGTGAATTAATTCTGAGCTTGCTAAATTCTTGCAATAAGACTGCGCTCGTGATGAGTAAAAGTAGAGCGTTTGAAATTGGGAGTGAGTTGAAGAGGCGAGGTCGCTCAAATGTCCACGTGGGGGCTGAGAATGTAATAAAGCTGAATGTGGGCTTTCATTTCAAAAAGTTTGGAAGGAAGTTTTTAGCCCGAGACTTGGAACGGGTTAACGAAGCAGGGATTTGGAATTTGTGGAATGGTTTGGTTGTTGATGAGAGTGAAGTTTTTGAGCGTTTGCATTCTGAAAATGGAACTCCTGTCAGGCCAAATATGTCTGGGAATATTTTGGTGGTTTTCACAATGTACATTTTGGGTTGCTCGATTGGAGTTATTGGGTTCATCCTTGAGTTAGTAGAACTCAATTTTATAAAGGTGATGGCAAAAACCTTGGCAAAATCTGTAATTGTAATTTGTAGAGCTATTTCTGTGGCATGTAGAAATTTGTTGGTGAGTTGTGCGTCTTGCTTGGAAAATATGTTTAAAATTATTTAAAAATCTTTAAGTGAGCTGGATTAATATATGAAATCAGCACAAAGAAAAGATTCGGTGAGTTAACTTTGAGGAAGAATTTTAGATTTGTGTAAATATTTATGTCGGTTTTGTGAATGTGGCTAAAATTGTTAACATATGAACTACATATCTAAAAGTTGCTGGTAAAAATAAAGTGTTGTACTATAACAATAAAGAAAAATAATAATCCAAAACTCGATCTCATTTCTGACTTAATTTCATGATACCAATTAATTAATTATCATATATAAATCCGATTATCTACGAACCCCCACCCAAATACTTTCGTTGCTCAATAATATTTTATCGTTTATCAACCAAAACACTGCACTGCCGAAACAATATACGGAGCGGATGCAGACAACATAGAAGCCGAAAATGTGGTAGCACATGCCCTATTTGAAAAAAGGTTTTAAATATTTTAATTTTGAAAAAAATGAATAAAATATGCTTGATTCACGAGCTGCTTTTTAAAAGTGTTGAACGTTTTGCTGATCCTTTCCCAATTGTGCTCATCGCACATCTTGTGTAACTTCGATATTTCTGGAATTGTGGGGGAAAATAGTCCAAGTAAAATGATTTGGTCCAGCTCGACTAAAATTGAATTGAGTGGGAATTGAGATCAATTCCGAGGACGAGGACAGAAACAACATGTGAAATCATTGATTTTTCAATAATATATTGAAAGTGAAAATTCTGCATTGTATTTGTACTAGTTACTAGAGACGATTGGCGATTTAGTGTTTTCTGAAAGATGTACGTGTATTTCCAAATGTTGGTCTAAAACAAATTTTTATCGGGATGACGTCGTCAAAACATTTAATACTCGTCCTATACAGAACTAGTATTTGCTACCAGTATTATAGATTTGCTTGATTGCTTGAAACTAGCATTTGCTAAAGATGACAAGTGATAACTCGTATTACAATGGGCATGCGGGTTATAACCTTCAGAGATGGTTGAATACCATAGTCAATATTCTGTCCGTAATTACTTGCACCTTGAACATTTCTTGGCATTGACTCCGATAAGTTGCATGGAGAAAATCGTTTACCGGACCTTGAGCATGGGTATTGCCAGGAGGTGGTAAATGCACTTGAGAGGGATACATTTTGCCTCCTTGAAGCTGAAATTGTGCTTTGGGTGTTTGGCTGGTTTACTAATTACTATTTATATAACATTTCGACGACAAGAGTCATTATGTAGGACAGAAATGTGAGACAAATGTGAGAGAAATGTGCAAAGTTTTGAACTGAATGCTTTGCCCTACAGCTTGTAATTGTAAGGCTATCTGGCTAATCACTGTAAATGCACACTTACCGCCGTATAACCCATGATTTATGTGCAAAATGTAGACAAACTTCAAATATGAAGTGAATACTCGGTGATTGTGAAGATAGCAACAAGTACTTATAATGATTACTTATGTCCAACGTGTTTTTGACAATAATTTGGCATAATTCACTACATTTATAAAAATTGGGAACCTCACAAACGCCCATTTCCGCTAAATCGCATGCGGTATTTGTATAGACGAAAGCGACATGAACTTTCTTGAAAAAAAGTTCTGCATAGAAACTTTGGTCAGTATAAAGGAATAAGGAATGGGAGTCGGATATTTCAGAGGGAAACCCTGTGTATCCAGAACACATTATCACTTTTCCGAGCTATTTGCTTATTCAGAAAATTTGAAATTGCGTTTTGGAGTTAGAAACAAATTAAAAATGATAGCTTTCAACAAACCGAGTCATCTCTTACTTGTGTTGCTTGCAATACGTTTTGAGAGGATCAGTAGCACACAAGAAGACATTATTAGTTGGGATCCAATTAACTTTGTTCCCGACAATTTTGTGTATCATTTTCACGGGATTCGGTTATCGGTGGTCAGACTGAGGAGTGTCAACTACATTCCAAAATTGGTTCTGCCAGACTCGCACACGCAAGTGCTTGACTTGGCCTGGAATTCAAAATTTAGACAACCAACTCATGTCGTTTTCACAAAATTCTTTTTGGACGCAAGGAACGTATCCCTGTCGTACTTCTACTATTCGTTCCAACGTAATACAATGTTTGTCTTTGTTGCAGACAAGCAAAAACCGTTACTAGAAATTGAGCCTGAGTTACCGGCAAATAGATTTCTCGCAACAAAAATAATTCTTGATGTCTCTTCACATCCGCCAAAATATGCTGTCCTCTGCCTGAATTACTGCAAGTTTGAATGGAGAGAAGTGGACAATATTGAGTTCCTCCTGAATCAAGAATACTTACATAAGGCCATGTTTTGGAATGGGAATGGACGCGTCATCATTGTATCTGAATATGCGGCTGTCTTCGAACTAAAGGATTTAAATGAATGTTTCACCTTTTCAAACCTTGTTGGGAAACAGCTGTTTGAGACGGCACTTTGCGACTCACTCTGGCTCGTTCCGCCATCCCTCTCTAAAGTACATAATGTGACCTTTCAATGGCTGCCAGAATACGGAGACCGTTCCTCGAATAAATATGAAATGGATATGATATCCAACAATTTTCAGGACTTTTCCTTTCCCACAATTTGGGATGAAGGCTCCGCTTACGCATTTACTTCGTTGCTAGTCTACTTCAAAACCGAAGGCATTCAATTGGTTTATTGCGAAAGCGCTGCCAATATCGAGTGGAATTTGCCAACTGTTCGTACTCATATAGCGAAATGGATAGTTCCATTTTCTGCAAACGTGTGGACTCTCACAATTGCAGCATTAGCTTCATCCCTTCTGGTTTTCAATATTATTCCAACAAAATCGCCCAAAATAAAAGAACTTTCGCTAAACAATGAGGCTTTTCAAAAGTTTAAAATGATCCTGTTGGCTACCCCCGTAGTGGTCATTTTCTCTGTTTATTCAAACGAGCTCACGAGTCTCGTCACAGTTGCAGATCCACCGAAAATATTTAAAGATTTGAAGGAGTTCATTGAAAGTGGACGAAAAATTATGTATCATCTTGACCCTGCAATGACTGAACCCCTTCAATGGGAGTTTAAAACGTCGAAAATGTTGAATAAAATGAACACCAGCATGGTTATTAGAAACGCTAGTTATGATGCAATAGATGAGTTGGTTCGCGGTTATGGTATGTTTCAAGCAGAAAGATTTGCTCACATAGCTAAAAATAAGATGCAAAATAAATTGTCTGGACGGGAGGATAGTCAGTGCTATGTTGTTCCAAAGAGTATTTGCAAAGAATTATTGGTGTGGGATATTAGTACCGTTAATGGGCGCTGGTTGGGGACATCAATAGTTCGAATGAGAGAGGCTGGACTGATTGAGTACTGGGATTATTGGTTCAAGTTAAGACTTTTTCGACTTGCAATCAAGAGCCACGTGGGATCGTTTGGATCAAGAGGTCCAGATATTATCGAGACAACTAGAATTGTTACAATGGTGGGAATGTGTGCAGTTATTCTGTTGATTGCTGGCATTATTCTTGTTCTCGAGCGGTCAAGGGTCTTTCGAATAATCGCCGAAAACAGTTTGAGAGCATTTTGTATGAAAATCTTTTCGTATCAGCAGACTACTCGAGTGAAAATTTTGCGAAGTATAACTCGTTGACTTGTTTTATTTCTTATGCATACATGTTTCTTAACGGATGACGGTTGGCAAAGGCCGTTCAGTTGTTCCAGTTAAGAGCTTTCCGTGAAAAAACGTTCGACATTCCAAAAGAACTTTTCAATGTTTCGTAATGATGATAATATTTCAAGCATATCTGTTATTCAATGTTTTTTTTGAAGTTTATCTGCCTCAAATACTGCGACCCATTTTAACTCGAAATTTACAGGCAAGGGATTTTAATTGTAACGAGTTTTTAAAAATGTGGTGATGTCGAGTTATCTGTCGAACATTTCATTTTCGCATGCTATTTTATATTAACAGCATCAGATTTCGGTTCTACAAATCCGGTTTTTCAGGAACGAATCGTCGCCCCATTCATACTTACACTGGTGCATGGTGATGTTTTTCAAGAGATACAAATACAACCCGTACAGCAGAATACATACTTAAGACAACTTGCTCATTTTCACAGTCGCTTCATTTTGGCCTTATCGAAATATCATCTTTCCAATGATTCTTTCTCATCTGCTCTACGATCTGACTGTCAGATCATTCCTTGATCTGATGGTTATGTACATGATGTATATGTATCTTATTTCATGCTTGTCCGACTTTATGGTTGGTTCTCCCAAATATTAATATTATCAATATTAATATAAGTTTATCTGGAGCATAAGGTAATATAAAAAAGCATTTTGTCCAATTTGTTACAATTTCATATTAAATTCCTTATTTTTCGCAGGTACTTGACGACTTGACGATGACGCGAAATTGGCAAGTTTTGCTCTCAGATCATCGATTGGTTTATTTAGGGGAAGAGTTATGTTCTGCTTTGTACGAAAACATGTTGTTGGTTAACGTTGAGTTGAGTGGGTCTTTGTAGAAATTTTTAAATGTTTAGTGGTTAGACATTTTACAAAGAGAATGCACAAGTAACGGTGTCGAACAATCCTTCCATCAAATAAAGTCCACTTGATGTGTTTCGTGCACTTGAAAAATTGTGTATAATCAAAGAAAGGGTTTTTGTCAAAGGATATTTCAATAAAAGCGGTTAACTTTAAGGGTAGACCAGGTTTTATGCAAATGAGCCCAATTTTGCATACAACCTAACATGTTCCTAACATTAAACTACCTCGCAAAACTATATGGCCACTATACGAGGCCAAATAAAGAGAATAAAAACAAATGGAAATAAACCATAGCAACTTTTCAAAGACAACAACTTCATCTGTGAAGCTTTCTATGCTTTGAAATGTTTTATGTTGCTAAAACATTTGTGTATTTAAGAGACTACGATCAGGGTTGCTAGAAATCCCACTTAATTTCATTTCCCAGTCCAGTGGGAAATGGGAAATATGTCCAATATGTCCATTAATGCCCTTTACCATTTGATTAACATGGCCAATGTATTGGCAATAGGGTACTGGGAAATACTTTCCATTTCCCAATATTCTCTATCAAATTGCTATAAAACATGTTGCTAGACTGTTCTTTGTGTCAGTAAATATGATTTAGCAGAGAAATATTGATTAATTTGCTTGAAATTTAATTAAAAACTTATAATAATGGACATATTGGACATTTAGGACAATTTCTCACTAAAAATATGGGTGCCCATTTCCCTATTTCCCGGGAATTACCGGTATTTCCCAATACCACTATTTCCCACCTTCGCAACCCTGATCAAAATCCATTATTTACTTGGCTACTTCGTCTAAGCAAGAGCCCTGGCCAAAATGTTTTGGTCGATTGCATCCTGCATGTTTAGCGGTCCCCCATACTCTTTCGGAAGGATCTCTTTTGGAACCATTTCATGCAAGTCGGAAAAGCCCTTGTCTACTCCATACGCATGTATCTTCAAAGATAATAAAAAGTATAATTTCTTGACATTTACCAAAGATAAAAAATTTAACGCTGGCTTATTTTGATACCTTTAAATCCCCTGGGAGCAAAGGTCTCACCAAGCCAATAACCGCAGTGAAAATAGGTGGCACATTGACATACACCAATGCCTTTGTCTCCAAAGGAAGCGAATGCTTGAAAAAAGGGGAGGTGCTCAACTTGAATTCCAAGACATTAATTAGTTTTTAATTTTTAATAATTTTTTTCCTTACAACTTACCATCATTATATTTGACCATCGACGCAGGGAGTGAATCGTAAATTGACGAACATGTTTCATCTCAATCCCGTCCGAGTTCTGCACAATGACAAGGCCAGTCGGCGGGTTTTTATCGTCTTCTAAAATCGTTGCCTCGAGGAATGATGTTATCACGATTGTCAAGTCCTCAATTGAGCACTTATCCACATCCCACAATGACGTACTAACGATGCACACTCGCCTACCCTGAGCATCCTTCGACTTGAGCATAGCAACGATATTTTTCTTCAACAGTTGCTTGATGTGGTCCGACTTCTTTTCAGGGAAAATCTCAGGATATTCCACACGATTTTGAGCGTATCGCTTCAGCAACTCCCACGCTTTCTTCGCGTTCCCTTGACGGATCCGGAGGTAGCGCTCGAGGAATGCATCATCGTCCTCCAGTTTTGTCAAATAGTTTCCAACTTCGTCGGATTCATAGTTTTTCATGATGTATTCTGTATCCAGGGAAAGTATGTCATTAAAATTGATTTAATAAATAACTTTTCATATTTATAAAATGTAACATTCAAACCAGTGATCAAACTTCGCAACTCCATTAGTCCGTCCATCTTGATCCCGTCAAGTCAATAATTATTTTTTTGGAAACTTGATGAAAGAAAGCTAGGCCAGAAGTTACTGAAGTACTGAACTCAAATGTCGGCACATTGATATTTGTCTGATTTTAAGTCTGCCCCATGAAAAAAATATTAAACGAGCCGCATTGCCTTTTATGGCATTTTTGATGACTATTGGATGGCAGCAAGTAATCTTAACAAAATGAGGAAGTCAATGTGTCGGGTTTTCAGGGTGACGTGTGAGATACGAAAAAATCAATTTCATGACACACTGTCATTCATGATCAATTTGGCAATGGACCCAAACCAACATGACCTTACTCTAGGATAGGATATGTCACATGTCAGGCGCGGATATATAAAAAAATAAACCTGACAAACAGGACTTAATGGAAAGTTGCGCATGCTTGACACCATTTAGGTATCAAAAACATAAAAATCAAACAATGTGACGGTTGAAACTATAAAAACACATTTTTGACATTTACCCCATTTAGAAGGTGAAATTCAAAAACGCATTTATACGAGGTGATATATCTCATTGAGACGCTTTGAATGATATATCACATGCCCTATGTTGTGATTTGAAAAAGTATGGTGACGGTTACAAAGTGATAGTTAGAGTTGACCTATTGTGGCCATTAAAGAACTTGACCTGTCTTTTGATCTCTAGTATCGTATCGAATGGCGAAACGAGATTTTGAAAAAGTCAAACGGTCTGGCTGTTATAGCCATAAAACTACATTTTTGACCTTTGACCCCATGTAGAAGGTCAATTTCGAAAAACCATTGTTGCGTTTCGATATAAATCTTCGAGACGTATCGAATGATATATCACATGTCATATCTTGCCATTTGAATAAAAAAGTGATGGTTAGAGTTGGCCAATTTTGCCCATCTACGAACTTGACCTGTTTTTTACCTCTAGTATCGATTGACGAAGAGAGGTTTTGAAAAAGTCAAACGGTATAGCCGCTATTGTGCTGAAGGACAAACAGACGCCGCGAACATTCTCAATAACTTGCTTTTCAGCTTCGCTGTGCAAGTTAATAAGAGGGGTTGACGGGGCATTCTGAGGTTTACTATATATTGCTTCATATAACGTAATTCATTTGATATCAACGGCATGTGAGCTTGGCCGCCTCTAAATTCGCCCACGGCGAGGATTATTCATTACTAGACGGGATACCCGGCTTTGCCCGCGAAAATTAAGGAGTCGGTAAAGTTATTGCTGCAGTTAATATATATTGTTTGATCAGTAGAAATAAACTTGAGCATTTGGGCGTCTTTGATCCTATCTAGACGGTCAAATTCGAAAATATATTATGCATGTTGATATATCTGATGGAGACGAATCTAGCGACATATCACAAGCCATCTAAATTAGTGACCGTTAAAATGTAACCGTTAGAGTTAACGAAACTTTTTGTGAAAACAAAATTCGAAACGTCAAACGATGTATTATAGCTACAAAACCACATATTTGAACTTTGACGTTACTTTGACCCCATTTAGAATTTCAAATTCGAAAATGCATGTATGCATTTTGCTATATCTCATCGAGACGATTCGAATGATATATCACATGCTGCATGCTG
>JAQFZW010003457.1:0-12887 GCA_034687055.1 Heteromurus nitidus
TTCCTTGTTAGTATGCTGATGATGGAGAAAAGGGAGAGAGATAGAGAGAGAGAGAGAGAGAGAGAGAGAGAGAGAGGAAGCTGAGGAGAAAGGAAATGCCATGAAATTGTATTCATGTTCCATTCAAACCAATTTACTTGCACATACTATGCATTCATATGCGTTCTACGGTAATGCACATCAACGATATTGGATTAAGTAAACGAGATGATGTGCTGAAATCTGCTCAATCCCATCGAATTTTCGATCAGGCCAGAAAAAAATGTGAACGCATGCAGGAAACCCTGAATATGAATAGCTTTCCTGTAACAATGTATTCATTCACATCATCATCATCAGTATATAGCTTGGTGCTCTTCTCCTGAACAAAAAAGGTCTTCTAACACTGACCCAATAATATTTCTCTTGATGATCAATTTATGTAATCAACTTTCCACCGTCTCACAAAGGAAACAGAACAGAAAGCAAATTGCTCCTACATGAATTCAAGATAAACATTACACAACGCACACAAAAACACAAAAAGAAAACACTCCGAGTATGAGTTATGCATATATCTAGGCGCATAAAATTGGTTGTGACACAATCTTTGGAACACAATGGAACAATCTAATATACCGACATTCTACGACGTTATACCACATTACATATTGTCAACTTTATCAGGTACTCGCGTATTAAATCTTTCTCTCGGAATTGCCAGGAACTGTGTGCGTTCCTTTCTCCCGAAAGGGCAATAACCAACAAATCATTGTGAAGTACCTCTGTTTAAGTGACAACTAGTTATAATGTCACGGCCGGTAATAAACCATTACGGCGGAAAATAGAGATGTGCAGCATTAGGAGTGAGGAGGAGAAAGTGAAAGTGTCAACTTTAAAAAAATAAAATAAAAAACTTGTCTACCCAGAAGAATCTTCAAATGATATTATTATTATAACACTTTGAAGAATGTTGGCACTGTAACGCCATTGTCGTGAATGGAGAAAGGGAAAAAACAAGTTTCGCATTGCGCAAGAATCAGCACAGAAGAAGAGGAATCCAAAAAAGGGGAAATCACGACAAAAGAAAGTATGTAAAAAAGCTAGTATCATCATATTTTGTTCCGAGAAGCTCTTACCCTCAATGGAACAACGTTATGTAGGAAGCGGGGGCTCGGAGAGAAAACATTTTTTTATCTTATAGCATTTGGATATGAATGTGTGCTGGATGCAAGTTCATGGAGTAGGTATAGTAGTACGTGTTTTCCAGGAACTGAAAACTTGCTCGGTTTTACAAGGAAATATATATGAGCGCCTATCCACATCCCTATGAGTCTTGTTATACACACGTCCATTCCAATTTTCTACGGCGGAAATAAGGAAAAGCAACAAACCACACAAGCACCAAGCTTTTCCCAGCCGAACGCTGCACCCGCACTACAAATTGCGTCCTAACGTATGCAATCGATCCTCTGTTGTTTCACAGGAAAAAATAAGTTTAAACCCGAGACTAAACACTTTTTGTTGAAATCCTCCTTTTTTTTCTTCTCCTTTGGTCTGATGCACTTAATATTTTTCTGGACATGAAAGAGCGCAACTACATGAAATATAACTTTCACCGCGCTTTAATGTTCACACCAAAGGCAATTTTCAACTCTTTTTTATGCAATTTCACACTGGTCGAGCGTGTGAAATTAAAATTGCACAGAAATGCGCGGATAAAAGCAGGAGCAAATGAAATGGGTCTCTTGCCTGTAATCCAAGTGTTCAAAAAGTGCTTTCGTAGCGAAATTAGTATAATGTATGACCCTTATACTATCTTACTTTTTAAAGCAATATGCAAAACAACTTGGAAAACTTATAAGCTCTCGTCTCAAAGTAGGTATTATTAACTAGGCATTATTATCGTAGGAGAAGCAGGAAGCTGCTGGTGTATATGCATGCACAGATAATTAAGAAGAAGTGAAAGAAAATTGTAAAAATATAATGCCTGGTGCTGATGATGATGGTGATGATGAACATGGGCTCCGTGCTGATGCGGAATATATCCATTTGGAATGGGAATCCCGCTGGGATTATGGATCGGACAAGGTGGAGGGACATAATCCAAATATTCCGGATGGTAATATGGAGCAGTGTAATCCATACTACTGGACTGTTCCGATCCCGGCAGCCACAGTGATGATTTTGATGAACTTAATCATTCACACTAATTGAAACAGGCACGGCCAACAAAACTTGCAACATACATACAGGCATACGTATTATATAGCGACGAGACACACACACGCAAGTTAATTTTCTTTATTGTGGTAGTGTTGGAATACTCGCACTGTGCAATTTATGCCTTGATTGCTGCTTCACGTGCTTATTGACATATATACAATTAAGATTTAAACACAAAACACTAATTAAATTACAATTTCGTGACACTTTGATTCGTCATTTATTTGTACGGCTCGGATTCCCACAAAGGTTCCCTCGTTTAAAGAAAATACTCTCTGAGAAAGAACGACGTTTCAGCAACATTCACATCATCATCATGCAGTCTTTTTTACGTGTGATGAGTGTCATCCCTCAAGCAATGACACTGGCAACACATTGTCGTCGATCAAAGCAGAATGGAAACGGAAGGACGAAAAACTATGTGAACTCTCAAGTTTCGCTATGCATGAGTGCACGGTGAGTAAGAAAGTGATGGTGCGAGACGATTAATCCAATAAGTGTAATAGAGCGGAGTACCATGTGGAAGTGGATGAAGCGATACGCATACAAAGGTGCGATGTGATAAAAATGCTTTACTCCTTCTCCAAAACGGAAAATTATTATTCCCGTGGTAGTACTGAAGTAGTGAGTGAGTAGTGCACGAAATTCACGACCAAAATGGAGGTTGATGCTGATTGCTGTGAGCAAATGACGAACAAAAAATGAATAGTAGCAGCAGTCGATGCAGGTTAGACGGCATGATGCCTTCATACCACCACACAAAAAGTATGCTAGAAGTACACAGCACCACAGATCTGGATGGACTGACAAAACAAGAGGACGAAATGGCTAGAAGGACCACCACCACCGAGGAGAAATAAAAAAGCGAGAGAGAAAATCGTATGTTTGAACGAGGAAAACTAGTTAGTCACAGAGCGTTGTATGTAGCAAGGAGAGCTCTGTGTGCATTACGACTACACCAAATGTATAATACTTAGTGAGCGAATGTTATGTGCGAACAAAGCTCAGACAAGCGAGCACAAGTCATACCCATTTTCCCTTGTAAAACCAGAGACTGATAGAGAAAGGAGAGAGAAATTTGGTGCATCAAGAAGCGTTTCACGCATGTTCCTCATTTCATATAGGAAACTGAACGGCTCGGCTCTCCAGCTCGATTCCCTGAATGAAATCTCTCGCTCGCATACTTTCTCCTGCTGCTGTGGCTGGAAACTGAATCTCTCTCTCTCTCTCACTGCACAATTGTGTGTATTTTCCGGAGTGCTTCCCATATCAGTGTGCTGCACGCCAACTTCCAGATAGGCAACTGAGGGAAGCTGGTGCACACAGTACTGTTCTCAGAACAGGAAGCACTTGTATTCTCTCAAAAAAAATTCCCATCCTTCGGAAAGGCAGCCAATGGTGTGTGCGTATAAGGGCTAGAATTAACGTAACGAAGAAGCTCGAGCAGACGACGACTACGACTCGCTAAAATATACATGCATATATGCACGTACATATTTGTATCTATGCTTTAGACGAGTTTCTCCCAAGCGAAGCAAGCCCTTTCTCCTTCTCCTTTTATTGCTGTTTTTTGTTTCTCCCTTGTTTTCGACTTAATGTACATGCACTAGTCGTTTCAGAGAGGAGTTGATGGCAATACTCATCAAAAAAGTACTTTTGTACATACTCATGCAGTTACGTTGCGACCTTATAACAACTACAGAGGCAAACTCCGACCTTCATAGTTTATCCGAGAAAAGAAAAAGGCCATGCTTAAGCTATCTGGCAGAACCATTCGTTTCCTTCGTACATCCTTATCTTCCTTATGGCCTCTTGTGGTATTCCAAAGTCGTATTAGGATGTCATCTGCCAGATTGTTTTTTATGCAGGTTCATTATTTTCTAAGCTCTGTCTGGCTGAAAAAACTACCCTTCGTGTTAGAAGCGACAAGAAAATCCTGGCTAAAGAGAGAACAAGTCTGTAGAAAAATATGCAATGATTCACTGTATCTCTGACGGAACTGTCAGGCCAGTGTTACCAGGTTGTGCCGAAGCTTGTTTTTTATTCGTGGCCAAGAGATTTTTGTTGCTACTACAGCGCATACGAGCGTAAGCAAAGGTAATGAAACTAAATGGATGCATACCTGAAAAAACGGTTGTGACAATACAAACCGTAACTGCTCTAAGTGGGTCAACACTGAATCCGATGTATCTCTGGATTCCAAAGCATCTAGCACAATATCCATTACATCTCTACATGTATCTACACTGTCAGGCTGAGGGATCTTCCCACATGACAGGTTAGCAGTCGAGATCAGGTCGAAGATCCGCAGAATTTTGGATATTTTGGCATCACTAAGAACATCTGAAGGGATAATAGAATCTCGGGGAATTATCAATGATTGCATATCTTCCAAAGCGTCGATGATGAGGGTAACCGCTGCAAGGAAAACAAGATTTTATTTCTAAATATGAAATCACATTTAAAAATCGTCACTGAGCGCAAATAAATTTGTAGGTGGATGTACCATCAGTTGTGCATTGATCTGTCCCTCCCGCGTCATACGGCTCCGCACATACAGAGTTCCAATGAGGCGACGATACGGCATTTAAAATGGCACCTTTCAGTTTGCGTCGAGCATTAAAAGCCCTTAGATTGTATACAGTCTCGTAGAGGTGAGTTCTGGGACACCTTTCCCGATCCTAAAAAAGATGAATAAATTTGATGCAAGGAACTCCCACGCGTAATATATTTTTCCCACTAAACTGACAAAAGATGATATGCGGGTTCTGTCTAAACCTTTAGCCACGGATGATCCATAACTTCCTGAATTGTGATTCGCATATCAGGTTCCTTGGTCAACATCCTTCTTAACAGATCTTTGACGTCAGATCCTACACTGTTTTCCCAAAAGGGACCGCTAAGATCAACTTCCACGTTCAGTATCTGATTGTAAAGTCTTTCTTTGGTTCCAACAAACGGAAGAGTTCCACTCATGAGCAAATATAGCAAAGTACCAGCAGACCAGATATCAACGGGTTTTCTAAAACAAAGGTTGAGAAAGGGTAAAAATCATTGATCTTGAGCATACGTTGCAAATTGTAAGATTACATAGTGTAACGTGCGATGCAAAAGTAGACATTAAAAATTAATTAAAGTACCCATAATACTCCCTCGCTACGATTTCAGGACACATAAAACTAGGTGTGCCAACTCTTCCAGTTTTTATCTTCTGCTTTACAGGCTCTGTATTCAGTTGTATTGCAAGACCAAATCCACCCAGCTTGACAGGAGCAGAGTTTTCTTTAGTCGCTAGCAACACACAGTGTGGTTTAATATCACGGTGAATTATATCATTTTCATGGCAGTATCTGATAGCATCCAGGATCTGTCTCATGTAATGACTAGCTACGGCTTCACTGTAAGCAAATCCAGCGCTCACACGAGAAACAATTTCAAAACAGATGTCCATGCCATCCATGCTAAAAACAAGAATCATAGTCATGAGAGTAATGACAAATTTGAAGAGACACACAAATGCGAATAAATTTTCAAGGTTCGCAACAAAGCAATACTTACAATTCAAAAACCATATACAGAAGCCCATCAGATGAATAGGTCTCCAAAAGCTCGACGATGTGCGGATGCTTGAGCATATGACATGTGGTTGCCTCACGCTTTAAATCATCGGTAGAAAACCCAGGACTCGATGTAAACCTCGCAACGTCTATTATTTTCACGGCATATTGACAGCCTGTCTGCCTGTGGATGCAGCGTCTAACGACGCTGTATGGTCCCCTAAAGAAGCAAAAAGTTTTGTTTTAAATAATACTAAACCCGTGAGATTGGGATACAAATTTGCTCAACCCATCAAATTTCCACTTACTTGCCAATGACTTCACATAGTGCATACACGTCATCAAAAAGAATTTCTTCTTCAGCCATGACTGATTTTTGTATAAAAACGATCAAACAACTAACAAATTTAGAGGATGAACATCAAGGTTGATTATTATTCCAAATCGCCTTTCTAAAACATCTTTAAATGGCACTGATGGTAAATCCTAGCTAGCACGACTCATAATTTCTACACTAAACGAACAGAACTTTTTCCCAAATGATCCTTAACATTCCACCTCGTACCACATTTTGGTGCTCTTTATAGGGATCTTCGTTTTGCACTGATACGTTGCAACATCTTTTCCGAACACCTTCCTACTTTTCTAGTCATTCTTACTGCATGAAATCCGCTTGTTCATCCCTCATATTATGTATACATGCTTGACGTATTCACTGGCTCCAAGGGGCGGAATGTTTATTTTCTTTCCGTCAGCAAACTACTTATCTGATTTCCTTCGTTCGGCCCAAGTATCTTGCGCTAGGGATGATTCTCAAGCGAGGATTGTACGAGAGATCTGCACGGAAGGAGTCTTCTAAAGACGGTGCATGCTCTAAAACCATCTTGTAAACAATCGAAGGAGTGTGACTTGATACGTCTTCAAATTTGAAATTCCAATGTTATCTGATTGTGGGGATTCCAACATTCAAATTCTCTCCGCTGTTGATATCCTGACCTTGAATTTGCATCAGAAAGCTGGCTGTAATATCGTGTATATCCTTGTTGATACAAATTTGCTGTAATTTGCAGCTATTTCCACAACAGAATATCGTGAATCCGTGTCAGGTCCTGCCCAAGAAGAATCCCTTAAAGTTATGAAGAGGCCGAAATTTACTGGAAACACAAAAGAAATTTGTTAAATGCAATCCACAATCGCACACTTTATTTCACCAGTTTTAAATGCTCTGAGCAAATTTCCATACTAAACCCTGTTGATATTCAAAAGCATTAAAAATAGCCCCGCATTATAGCTCCAGTTTCTCCTTCAGAAACACCTTTTCCATAAATACAACTAAACCCATGAAAATGCTGATCTACGCTTTACTACGAGCTCGAAAGGAAATTTGCCAGAGTTCCAAAATATCGCTTACTAGATTACCCTTACGATAAGTTCGAGAATGTGATAAAACAGGACTTACACAACTAAGCCAGACGGCTATTGAAAGACAAGTAACGAACCAGTTACAATACCGCAGGATGTAAATTTTTAATTATTGGGGGAAGAAGAAATTCGGTTTTTGACAGGAAACACCACAAGATGAATAAGTAGAGAGAAGTGTATAAAGCACGTAAGTTTTTTTATGTATATCTTCGAAAGAGTCTATGGAAGAGAGGAAAAACTGACAGCGAACAGATACACATGACACGCACACACACAGATATAGGAAATAGCGAAAAAATGTAAATAGTTATTAAATGCAAGAAGTGTCTATTTTGTACATACACCGATCAGGCTGAAAAATATTATCTCTTGTTGATATGATGAGATGCGCTGGGATTTGTTAAGTGCGGGTGCGGCGATCGGTCACTGCTTCCGCCCTCGTCGTGTTCCTTTCCGAGGCATCAGTCCATCCAGCCTAGCTCCGGTATCATAAAACCAACATAACATAACATCACAGTTTCCCTTTAAAAAAAAGAAGTTTCACTCCAGAGAGAAGTGAGCGAGTGTGTGTGTGTGTGTGGTACGTATGTAATATACGTATAATACGAGAGAGGAGATGTGTACATGGAGAGAGCTCTCTCCTTTTCCTTTCTAATCTTTTCAGGCTTCGTTTTTCGCCTATGTCAGCCACAGCAGCACACCACCTCTCTTCTCTTCACACTTGCCATATTAGAAAAAAAATGTATGTGATACCGCTGCTCAGCTCAATACACCGACTTTTCTAACCGTCCTGCATTTTATAGGTTTGCTTGAAAACTTAGGCCGTCTTTCTCACTCTCCTCTGAAACTTTCATACAAAAAAGTATGTACATATGCAACACACATTCTCACATAACTGGGGTTCAACATTTCGGCTTTTTTTCTTGGCTCATGGAGATCATGTATTTGTGTGTGAGTGAGTGGTTTGGTTGTGGAGGAAAGAGCATGCACAATTGTATATAGCTTCTGTGCACGGGCAGACCTACAATGGGCATTGGAAAGCATATATGGCCGTTGTGCATGCTTGATCTGCGATTCTCATGCAATATACATGCTTTCCAAGTTTAATGACACTCTTCACCCGATTCAATCATGGTTTCTTCCTTAAGCTTTGCTCTACTTCTGATTACATTGCAAACACACAGAGAGAAATAGTGTTGGATGCCGTGGCCAAGTGGAGTTCAAGCCATTGTCTTCAAACTAGAGAGCTATTATCTAGGAGCAAAAATTCAGCATTCAATTCTGCATAGATCAAAGAAGCGCTGGCCCGAATTCTTATTCTTACGCATTTTCTCCAAATTCTCGATAACAAAAAAAAATCTTTCGTTAAGTCAGCACTGCGCCAAGATTTTACGTATTGAAAGACATGCCTACAAAAATACCATAAAATCGGTCTCCTCTGAGAATTTTCTTGCATGAAGCTAGACGATACGGATAAATTTTGGAGAGCGTAAACCCATTCTCGTTTATCGCAAACAATTCGCATCAGATTTCACCATTTCACATTGGTGAAAGCGTTATATGAGTCATGAGCGAGACTGCGATTGCAGAGCATTGCCATATATGCATTTTGTACTTATCGAAGTTTGGTGATGCCTTTTGCTGCTCACCTATGCGAAGTAGTTGTTTCTGGAGTATCACTGGAATTGTATTGTTGATTCAAGTAGGTTATTGTGTGATTTTGTGAAATGAAAGAACTGGCCCCTAACACATGAACTAATGTCAATTCAAGAAATTTTTGGTCAAAGCATAGTACACTCACACTGCGTGTAAAATTATGGAAGCGCGACACATGTTGCATGCATCTTGCTGTGATCCATGATGTGTCACATCTTATTCTATAATCATGAATAAATATGCTTAGAATCCCATCACTTGAACGTGAAATTCAATGTCGCTCATCAAGCACATGAAAATTTTATGTTTATTACAATTTTGAGTAAATGTACACTCAAAGTCCGACGAAATATGCAATTAATAGTACCATTATATAAATATTTGATTTATAAATCATATTCCAAACAACCAACAAATACTGTCTTGCCATATATTACCAGCAGCAATTCATCATGCTGTCAGTTCTGTTTGATTCCCAAACATGCAGATATTATTTTGTAGCACTTTGGACAGGCCTTCCCAGAAATTATAGCATGATACATAAATATACAATTTGTTAGAACTTCACTGATTAATGCGTCTGTATAACGGAAGCACAACGTTCTTTTCTTTCGTAATAATTCTTAAAATATGAGTAAACTCCAAGATGGCTGACAAACCCAGTTTGTCCGTAACATTCTTTCCTAGAGACGGTCAGTAGTAAAATGGATGCACTCACGTGAACTTTGATGCTAAGTCTCTTCTTCATAAGAATCTAATTCGTTGGGTAGAGGGGACGTTCTGTTGATACGTAGCCAAGCATTTATTACCTCGAAGTGATCTTGAGGAAGGCAACCATTTAATTTAACGCCCTTAAATATACTTGTAGCAGAACCTACGGCTTCATTCAAAATGCTATTTTCGCGTGTAAGTTGTTCAACCAAAACACACGATGAGAGAAATTTCGATCGCCAAACCTCAATTTCATCCGAGAGTGCGTCAAAAGACTCTTTGGTTCCTAATGAATTTCCAGACATATCTGGATCGCGACCGACTTGACTATGAAATAAGTCGCCCGATAATGAATCCACCAACAGTTTCTTGAGCCGTGTATTCTCCTTATGTAGTTCATGGTTATCCTTCTCCGCGATCTTCAATCGCTCCTTGACAAGGGTTAAGGCATGTGTTTGCTTCTGAATAATTTGCTCCTGCTTGTGGACACAGGCTTCTAAGCCTCCTCCACGCTTTTGATCTTTTCCGTGTTTGGATTGAGTATTTTCCGACGAGTTTTGAGCTTGCATAAGAGGTTCCACGTCTTTTAAACTTGAGTCTGCAACGTGTTCGAAACTGCAGGAGCTGATTGAAGTATCTGAAGCAGTTCTCGAGTGTAATTTCTTTGGTCGATTGTCGTGGCCTACAATTGGTCTCACAGCACCTTTGTAGGGCTCATATGGAATAAATTTAGGATTTCTACATTGGAAAAAATTATGAGTAAATAATTTTAGTACAAATCTGAAAACTACATTTAGTGAACCTTTAAATATTTGTTTGCCAGTACTTGCACTTACTTTTGCTTATTAATTCCATCTGGAGACGGCTCCAATCCATTTTTAACACTTAATCGAGGCTTGATCATTGTCGCTTTCAATTGGATTAATTGGCTTCGAGGAGGAAGCTCAGTTGGTGAGGCGCTAATTAAATTATCAGATTTGTTACATGACGCTAAAATGGATGCTTCGAGAACGGACACATCAGCAGGCCCAATTTCACGCGACAAATTAGGGTCAAGCGGTACATCCCTTGTAAGATTTGCAGGAACTTGCAGCTGGGGAGTAGATGAGCTGGATGACGATATGGAATCCCGATTTAAATCTGAAGCACCAGTTGTTTTTTTCGTTTCCGAAGTTCCACCTTCTAGGGTGATTGAAAAAACCACACAGATATGAAAATCATTGACATGTTTTTGGACTCTAATCCAATTCGAAATAATTTCAAATTTATCGATCTTACTTGGATCACAAATCTCTTCATTTTCCAGTGGTACTGACGAGTCAACAACACCCTGCTGTTGGTTGCTGTTAAGGAGAGAATCGCTCTCCATTCCGTCACCTTCAGTCCTCTCTTCTGAAAAAATCAATATTTCAAATAGTTTACACGCTTGCACTTAAATTAAAAGCACTTCTCACACAATTGACAATATAAAAGCTTCGTTACATTCTACTTGAATAAAAAAACAGAAAAAATACTGTGAAACCGTAACTTTAAACTTACTTTCAGTGTCTGAAATTGAAGCAACGTCACTGTCAGTTTCCAGCAGGTTCCCCATCACAGCACGCATATCATATCATTGCTAAACACTTACAACTTTAAGTTGTTGTTAAAAACTGGATCAGCACACACTTCCAAAAACTTTTATATGATTATCCATAATTTTTAATACACTTTCAATATTTTGCACATTTGGTAATTGCTTCTCACAGAGATTCAAGACGTCTTAACAAATTTAAACAAATTTCACACGCTTTTACAAACGAAAAATGAATTTAACCGGATTCCAGTGGAGTCAGCTGCTTTGACTTGTCTCCCGAGTTGACAAACATGAACATGATGACTGGATACTGGAGACTGGAGACATGAGTCGATCTCTCATTTGTCCATCGTTTGTTTTCCTCGCAGCTCAGCTGTTGCAGCGGGGGAGTCACGAGATCCTCATCTGCTTGCTGCTGCCTGCATTCTGCAAAATTGACGTTGTGCTTCTCTCCTCCAACCTTTTTTTGTATACAAACAAAAACGGAGAAAAACACTCCTGGAAATTTGTTCCTGAGCTGGATTTGCTGGATAACAAGAGTTTATATACTTGAACTGGGATAGAGTGGTTTAGTTGCGGGGAATGTAGTAACTTGTCATTTGTTGTTGAATTGGAAGTTGGAAGTAGTAGCGAATTTTGTGGGAGTAAATTTGAAGAATTGACAATTGACAACAGAAATCAACAAGTGTTTCATTCGAAGGAGTGATTTACACACTTTCCGGTCACGTGGATCTTTGTTGTTCTTTGTTATTGAGTAAATATTAAAGTAATTATAATTATTGGTTATCATTGTCAACTTTGGAACTAAGGATTAAGTACTGGAACGTGAAGTAAGTGAACATCGGCAAATAGTAATTCATAATTATGTGTGTTAATTGATTTGTTAATTGATTTGATTCTTTAGACTAAATGTATTTTACAATTTTTACAGGCTTATCGAAGCTGTCCAGATTTCTGACCACTTGAGATTATAGCGTGTATTTTCGGAAACAATGAAAAGCCAATGGAATGGAGAGTTTCGGAATCAAGTACTGTCACTGCTGAGAGAACGGAACAAGAGAGAAAGTCAAGGGTTCACTGAATTGTTTCAGCATCGTGAGTAAATCGTATTTAGTAATGATGAATGATGAATTAATTGAGATATGCAAATGTACGTATCGTTTAATTGCAGATGAAAAGCTGTTTGAGAACTGGGCAGCAATTAAGGCTGAGAATTTACGACTAAGTGTCCAAGTTGAACGTGGGTATGGTCATCATAGTCATGCACCAGGGTCGGGGTACTCGGAGGAACGCGAGAAGGTATAAATACATATTATACATGACTACGTTTTGCAGATTTAGAATTTAATTTGATAAAGCTAAAGCCGGATAATCCCAACCATTTAATATTTGAAGGTGCTGGAACAAAAAATTCTGTCGCTTCAAGAGGAACTCACGGAATTGCATAGGAAGCGAAGTGAAAATGCATCTCACGTTTTAAGTCTTTCAGCGAAGCTTACAGATAAGGAGACAGAGCTAGCTAACTCGCAGACGCAGCTGGCTTCATCCGTTGCTAAATGTGCTGACCTTGAGGAACAAATTGCGTTTCTTCAATCAAAAATTCAGGAGTACGTTCGTTGAAAATTTTCAATACATTGTAATAATCATGTTGCAACTTCGAGAGACAATTACTTTTAACATGAAATTTGTTTGATATCAGATTGGAGGCAACAAACCAACTTCTCCGGGATGAGCATCAGGCTCTCCACCTCGCTTATACT
>JAQFZW010003458.1:0-12883 GCA_034687055.1 Heteromurus nitidus
ACATGTTTGCAACATGTTTACAACTTGGACAAATATGTTAAATGTAAATCTTTCAAAGTTGCAAAGTAGCCCTTTGTAAGTCGACAGTAAATGCCGTTTCAAGTAGCACTTCAGAGAAGATATGTGCAGATACGGGATATTTATTTGTTTTTTTAGACGAGGATCAGAGAGATGTGGGTTGAACTGGTTTAATATGAAGTGGTCCTGGGTTATTTGCGGCCACCAATTTTGATACTAAAGCGGCATATATATTGCAGAGTATGCAAAACAGCATTTAAATTTAAGGATTTCCACAAATATGATGAGATGAGAGGCACGCATCTGCCTCTCTCGTCGTAAAACAATTTTGATACGATTTTGAAATGACGTATGGAATGGATTAGTGGAGCACACGCTCACGACATGTTTCACTTTTGATCTGCCACCTATTTTATGTTGAGACTTGTGCCATGGAATGGTTCTCGAAGAGGAGAGCCAATCCTCCGTCTGCATATCGCTGTAGATAGATGAAATATAGGGATACCTGAATTTTTAACGAATTTCCTTAAGAAATTCAACTTTAATCTCCAAATCTACATAACTGGAACCAGGACTGGACCAGGACCCACTACTAGATTTGTCCACCTGAGAAAAACTAGAATACTGATACTGGAACTGTGGAACTTGAATGCAGAATGTCATATGCTATGCGTATATATCATATCGGCTAAGAGGACAATAATGCAATGACGATTTTCCTTGTGTTCTTCGCAAGAAAAGGTACCTACGACATTAGTGTTGATTTCTTCAAGAGGAAATAAAGTGGACGACCTTTAGCAATTTAAGCATGTTCACAAATTGGTAGTTTAGAAATTAAGCTTTTTGTAGCAGTTCTCGTTTCTCCACTTGTGCTCGTCACAAAGCAGAACATTTTGCCAGAGCACGACGAAGGCCAACACAATTTTTGGCGTCTGTCTCAACTATCCTCACCTTCTCAAGCAGCGCTCATTAAAAACTGTTGCAAAAATGCGTCAATACATTGTTGACTTTTAAGAAGAGGCTCGTCTTCATCGGGAACTTTGTGTGGCGCTGTAAAAACGGGATGATTAAAAAGATGGTTGTATCGCTGGACTCTGGACGCTGCTAAATTTATGCGTACAAAAAAGTGGAGGAGCTGCACAAAACAAGCTGCTTTTTATATAAGATTGAGATTTCTTGTCTTATTTTTATTTACTTCGACAGCACCTATATCAACTATGACTCTTTGCAGAGGTGAAATAGTTAAAGTATTTGCCAAATATGTCCCAATAAGTGCGTCAAGAAAATTTGGGTCACACAAAAAATGCCTATCCGCGGCAGTCAATAAAAATTTATTATGCTAATTATTATGATCGAATGAAGATTGGGTTGGGGCTATCAGAGTTATTGATTTTGTTGTGAGTTTGCATGGAAAATAAGGGGGTCACAAAACTGCGTTTTAATCCCTGTCGCTGATTGTGAGCAGCGCCAGCGTCAACTTCAGAACACGGGGTCATACCTCAAAAATCAAAACTGAGAGAGACGCTGGCGTAAATACGACCACAACACGCCGCTGCCACTGATTCTATCTCCGAATGCATGCAAATTTGTCTATAAAAGGATTGAGAGGTAACGCTCAATGTTTTCCGTGAGCTTTTCTCGTGAATTCAATCCAAACATTTGATAAACATAAAGGTGGCAAATGTCAAGTATAATAATAAAAAGTAGAAAATAAAATTTTGCTCTACTTTCGTTACATATTTCAATCATCAGCAAAAAGTCATTCATTACGTACATTGCAGATTCCAATCTCCGTCAAGATCTGACCTATATATAGATACCTACACTAGAGACTAGAGACTAGACCATGCAACACATCGTCCACCAGTCAACTTTATGATTTATTCGTTCATGATGAACATATTAACGACTTATGACTTTTTTCCATTTTGCATTTTTCCAATCTAATTCTTTCCAATACTTTTTCGTAGAGGTTGTCGCTCAGGAGTATAGTTGAGAGTTGAGGCTTTAGACTGGGGTTTCGCAAGATGTGAAAACCAAAACAGGACGTGTTATCACGAGATGACTATCTCGCTCACGCTAATATCTATAACCTGACCTATCTGATGGGGCACATTTTTATCCACTAAATAGTTACATTTTAATTTTAACGAATAAAAGTGGAGCATAATTAATTACTACACGAGGGCACACATCAACATGAAACATCTACGATGCGATATATATATCTCATAAATATATTCCGACGATTAGATATTATCAGGTTTTTGATGGTCATCTCGGGTGACAGTCAATTGACACATTGCGGAAGGTTTTTTTAGATGTTGCATAAGGTGTTACATAATTGCACTTGACAAGTTGTACACTTATACTTTGCCCATGTTTTCGTAGAGACACTTTCGGTTTTGAGCCCAGCCCCGCTTGCATTGTCATTTATTTGCCACGTGTGCTAACTCAAAATATTTCATCTTCACGAGAAAAAATGATACTCTCTACAAATTCGCTTGTCGCTTGTCGCCAAAAGAGTGCATTCATCCAAGGGAGCACGGAAGTGATGCTACTGACTGCTCACTACTGACTACTCACACTGGCGATTGGAGACATAAATGATTGCATAACAAAAAAGTGAGGTAGACACGCTGTGTGTAATTCGTGGAAAAGGATTATCGATTACAACGACGAGCGGCCACACAGCAATACCAACCTGCCAAAGGTACGAATGCATTTGCGTGTGCGAAGGCAATCATGAGATGAGAATGGACAATGAAAAGTGTGAGTTCGTTGTAATTAGGAATGACGAGCGTGATTATGTATGCCTGACACCGACCGTAGCACATATTTGTGAAGGAATTAGTAGATAACTTGAGCAAATGAATGGAAGATGATGGAATGTAGGAAGTAGCAGAGTCATCAAAAAGGATTATCACAGATCAAACGTGAATTTATCAATGCAATTCTGTTTGCTCAGAAAAAAATGAGATTTTTTTTACAGAATGAATATCAAATATAAATAGATTGGCATCTCTTTTATTGCATGTTTGGGTGACCCACTGAGGAGAACTCAGATGATTAATTGCCCTCTTTTCATGAATGATTAAATGGAATTGATTTTTATTGTGTGTATTTATACGTCTGCGTCTGTGCTGGACACATCAAGTATCAGATCAGGCAGAGCAGAAGTTTCATCACATTGTCGCGCCTCTCTCATCATCAGTCCATTTTAAATGATAAGGAAGATATATACGAGCTGAGCTTCAGCTCCACAAGATCAGAGAGATTTCTCGATAAAACGAGGTAGATTCTTGTGGGGAAATTTGTGAAATAAATAAATTGCAAGAGCAATGAGCATGCTCTGCTCTTGAACTTGGTCATGGACGACCAACTCGTGGGGGCTCATTGAGAATTGAACTGGAAGCACATCCTCAAGAAAATATATGAGGAATACCATAGTCATAATTGCGTTAGGATGAAGGATGGGCAATAATATCACTTATCTGTTTGGCAATTGCGTTTAGTTCATGGCTCGCATAAATGCACAAAGTATTCGCATATGATTTCCACTTTGGGTCCTTTCAAGATGAAGTACTGACCACAACCACTCATTCACAGCAAGAAGAGAGATATGGGCGTCTTTTTAATCTCTTCGCAAATAAACACACAAACTGACATGTGTGTGTATTTAGCTTACCTGCCCTTTTCATGTGGAGGAACGAGAAACCGGAACAAGTACATAAAACTGCCTTCGTTGATGACAACCTCGTTAGCACACATCTCGACATCTTTGCGGAGGAAAACAGGAAGAGCTTCCTCTCGTCCCTCCAATGTGAACACTGAGCACAACTCACACTCATACGAGCAGATCAGAGTACGTGCGCAGTTCAAGTTAATCTCCTTTAAACACACTATTTTCCTTTCCTGAATGATGTTACGATGTTGGACACACGTTGGGCATTTTTAATTCTCGCGAATCTGTCTGATCGTGTTGACATGCTTAAATGCTTCCAAAATACGGAAGGAAGCAGACATGTTCCAACGCGCTCCAACTCTCTTCTCATCTCTATTCATTCGAATCAAGTAATCATCTACGCAGTTCCACTCTCCGCCTTATCTCACTTGCTGACTTGAGCTGACCAAAAAATTAATCTTGATGAAAAGCAGAAGGTTTTTTTCTTCATCAAATTCCACACAGACACATGAGCCATGTTGTGTTGTGACAAAGTTCAGCCCGGAAAAGCTTTTTTTTGGATCCCACAAGAGACGTTGTTTATTATGAAAAATGGAAATCAACATCCAACATCCTTGCCTTCCACGCAAAAAGTGAACATCCTCTCGTAGCCCAGTTTCATTGAGCAACAGTCAAGAGAGGAGGATGAGGAGAGTGATGATCAGTCATCTTCCCCCCTCCCTTCTCTCCTGTCAGTCACACTTTTTCCCAGTGCGGTCAGAAACAGCGCGCTCTAACTCTGTTTATGCGTATCTTGTCAATCTTTGTTAACCTCGTAATCATTAAATACCCAGTTCGTGAGTTCGTAAAATACGTATGTTGTGGACGTTTGTGGAGGGGGGTACGGATGACGGCTATTTACATCTCAAAAAATGCATGCATGAATATGTAATATGAATACGTTTGATATACGGAGTATCCAGTCATACGGAGTATCCGTATCCATAATTATGATTTGAAATGTTGATATGTATTTTGTTGAATTTAAACCTGTAACGAGACTCCTTTTTCCATTTAAAATGTTATTTTTAGGATTTTCTTGGTAGAAGTGAGCGGAAGAGGGGCGTGGAATGGGATATCTTGTTTTCAATTTCACTTTAAGAATCTCCAGTTCCCACCCACTTCTTGCTAAAACTGATTCGCCAAGTCGATAATATTTGTTTGACGTTATGAAACGTATGATATGTGTAAGATGGATACTTAGTTTTCGAGATGAAATATTTATTGGCAAGCTGATGCTCGTCTCAATCTCCCAAACTGTTTTTTCTCCATACAACACAAAACACAATCGTGATGAATTGCGGTTAGGCTCGAGTGACACATTCACGCATGGAATTCCCTTGTCTTTATTTTGTGCCTGCGACAAAGGCAAATCCAGATCGAGCCCATTCCATCACATCTTTCTCACGTATTTGTTTTCTGGCTAAGAGCATAATAGTCCATGCAAAAAAAGAATCTCTATACTGCGAGCATGTTTGGTTTGGATTTGGATATGAGTTGCTGAGTAAAGGTGTACATTGCATTGCATAGATGTGGGCTCTCTCTCTCTCTTGTGCTCCTCTCGCTCTCTTTTCCTTTTGATCCTGGAAGTTTTTTCTATAAAAGCTCTCCGTCTCGCACCAACAACTATCATTTAGCCAGAAGAGTTAGTGTGAAAGACTCACTTTTCAATCTCGTCCAAAAAATCATCCCAGCTCACGTACACACCTCGAAGGAGTAGGATCAAGGAAAGCGGAACTGCAACAAGTATATAAAAGGAGTGAACAAAAGCAATCTCGCGTTACACCATTTCTCTCACTCTCCCTTCTTCCACACGTCCGCGTCCACCCTCCTCGCAACAAGTTTTCTCTCTCTCCACACCCAACTCATCAGCAACAAGTTTTGCACAAAAAACGGTGTAGTTTTTTTTTGGCATTTTTCGCAAGTCGACCACATTTCGAATGGTATTGACGGGCTACAACTCTCTCAATCAACTTTCTCCCACTTTTTTCTCCAAGTGACTTTCGGTGCTGTAATTTTGTATATCAAAAAAATTTGTTCGTGTCTTTTCATCGTGCTTCCTCAATCAACAAAGGTAAGCTTTTTATAATTTCAGTCATAATCATTAATCCATTCTATTCGTATATTCCTTCTGGGCAAACTGTTAGTTAGACGGATCCAGTCCATGCAAAAAGTTCATTGATTCATGAAAAGAAAAATTGGAGATTCGAGGTAAATGACTGCAGGGGCAAGTTCAAGGGAGCCAATTAGATTAGCAAAAGTTGACTTTATGTCTCCCAATTACGGGTTTAGTAATGCATCGGGCAAGTGGAATGAATTGGACAAGGAGATAAGTGATTGATGGAGAATGGTGTCAGCTTTAGACTTTCATGCAAAAATACATGCCTCCGGTGCACATTTAATTAGCTGCTAATTTTAAGGGAAAATCTTTGTGTCAGGATAGCCCGCTCATATAGCTCAAGCTCAGGTTGCAAAATGATTGCTCCCTTTTTGGTTCATAATTTCATTGGGGATTCGGTTGCGGATTGCTGAGAAGAAAGCGAGTTTTGTTTGCGTGGGACGCTCGGTGGAGCAAAGCATTAATAAAAGGGAAAGGATCCCGTAGATGCAACCGCATCCCAAGTTTAGACTCTAGCTACAGGCTCAGTGAGCAAAAGCACAATGCAAACACAGAGTCCTCAGTGCTTTCCTCATAATCCTGGAGAAAATCCAGCGGTAATTAAGCTAGTGTCAACAAGTACACAAACATACGTATATGCATGGCTAGCCACACATGCCACAATAACGCTATTATCCCTCATTTCTTCATGAAAACTGAAATGATTTCTTTAAAAAAGGGGAAACCAGAAGGGAGATAGAAAGTGGAGAGTGGGTAAAGGTGCATTTCGAAGATTTGTCAGGCTGGCCCACGCTCCTCAAAATAGAAAGTTCCACGAAAGTTTAAACCGGACCGAGGTCTGATATGTTGACAGGAAGACAAGAGGATAGACAACGAAAACACAATGCTCGCAACTTTACAGCGATGGCAAACAAACAAACAAGTTTGAAGGGCATGTTGCAACTTCGGTTTTTGCAAGGAAATCTCCAGAGAGAGAGAGAGAGAGAAGAGAGGCGGAGGCTTGGCAAGTGGAAGCAAATGTATTTTTTCTTGCCCAACTCTCAGACGAAAACGAGTTTCTAATGTGGCACAATCACATGTGTCACAGGCTTGAGAATGAGAGTTGAGTTGTGGGTGGCGGTGGCGAACGACAAACTGACGTAGGTGTACTCATGTTCTCGCTCAGCATATTGCATAATAAATCGCATGAAAAGCCATCCGACAAAAGCCTGCTCAAATCATAGAAGCAAATTCTGAATTGAGTCGGATATTGTCATTACTTTAATTAAATGTTATCGAATGCGCGTAATGATTCTGAAAAATGAGAATCTCATAAATATCTCCCAATCAGAATGAGGCAGGAAAATTTGTTTGTGTGGGGCCCAACTCTAGTTGCGCAAATTTTCCATTTCCCCCTTTCACAATCAAGAAGGCAGAGGACAGGACCTTGTGTTCAAGGCATTCATGAAATAATTTCGTACGTATTTACTATTTATATTTGCGTTTTATCTTATCGTTCAAGTACACAATAGACGTGCGCAAATTCCTGCAAAAACGGAAACAAGATAAACATTTGCATTGGTTTGAGGCTTGTTTACAAATATGAACTTTTGTTGAAGATTGTGAATTGTGACACATGCAGAGCGACAACGCGAGTAAAACGTGAGGTGAGAGACTGCGAGAGGTGACTAATTGGAAATGAGCGAGGTGATGATTGTTTGCTCAAAACGGTGTGCTGGTGTTAATGTTGATTGAGTTGCTTTTCCCGTAGAACATAAAGACCACAAAAGTCAACTCTCGACTGGAGAGCCACTTGACACTCGGCAAGTAACTTGATTTCATTGTTTAATATCATACGAGACGCTATTTTTTGCGTCGTGCAGTCCCACACAAACTCTGACTCTGATTCATCCGGACATTCTCAATTAGGATTAAGTTGCGTGTGCATTTAATGGTCCCATTGACAAGGATGCTCTAGATGCAACAGCATCGCTGAGGATAAAGGTGTTTCATGTTTCGCTCATTTTTATGTTTCATTCAAGCGTGAAGTAATTGCCTTCCCGGAACTAGAACAGCTCCGGGCTATATCATCGCCAAGTTGCTTTTAGTGCATTTCGTTGTGAAAACGGCAATTCTCACGCGGATTTCCGTTACTCGCGTGGGTGAATAGGGGGCAAAGGTTGAAAGAAGCACAATTTTATTAGTACGGGAGCCGGCTTCAAGTCATTCACGCGGAAGAATCAAAGTACATTCTCTCTTTCATCCGAAATCCATCTTGTTTATCCGGGTTTACTAGACCCGAACTGGCAAAAAATAGAATTCGCTGACGACAGGAATAGGTACGTGTGCATTGTATTGTCTATATGAAATTGCATGGTCATCGTCCTGTGCTGATGCAATTAGTGCGAAAATGAAAAGAGCCAGTCTGAGGATGAATGACGGCATACTCCTCTCCTCACTGACCTGTACAGGTTTGTTTGTCGAAAGCATGCGAATGCGAAAGTGTTAATGAGTGCGATGAGTTATCGCTTATCGTGTCAAGATCTGTATAAAAATCGTACAATATCATTCGCTGTTCATGTGCGCTCTTTATGACTCTTCGCAAAACCAGAATCGCAAGACGTGAACTTTTTATCTTTTATTCTTGGCATTCAAATTTCTGCTGAGTGCTGGACTAGTCAGTGAGTCTGCCACTGTCGTACTCCATTTTCCAGTTTCCGTCTGCAAGCAGAATGTCCGGCTTTGTTCCTTTTGGCATCATCGAGTGGAATTTTATGAGGATGATGATGAGATGATGACGTCTGCGAGAAAGCTCTTATCTAAAATCGTCTTTTGTAAACGCTTTATTATGCGGTTCTGTATCATCTGGACAGAAAGGAATCTCATTCATTTTCAGCATTTTTCTCCTCATTAAAATGTGAAATCATCTGTCTGGGGAGGACTTTGGATCGGGATTGCACACTCACTCCAGTTGGCAACTGGTCCAATGAACTGATTGGAAGATTGGAGAGGCAGAAGAGGCAAGCCGGGACAAAACTTCTCCAGTTCACTTTGAACAAGTTTAATAAGCCACGTTGGCTAACAGGTGGTCAGAAAAACAAGTTCAAGTGTTGAGACAGACGAGTCGATATTTTTTGGAGGTTTCAATCTCAATCGCACCAAACAGACCTTGGTTTTGTCTGATTTTGCATATGAAATTAGCAAGAATTAAGTAAAAGCGATATGGTGGATGCCTTTGCAAGAATTGAGCTCTCTGCGCGCTGACAAGAGCTGAAACATCGTCTCCTCTCCGTCACCAGAGCATCACGATTCGCCTTTACGTTTTCTGCTCAGAAAGGTGAAAGGTTAGTGTTTTTGTCACGTACGCCAAGCATATCGAACCAAGACACGTCCCGAGCTCACTTGCTCACTTTACGGTAAAACGAGATTTCACATTAAAATTATCTTGAGAAATCTTGGAGAGAACACCTGGACATCATGAATTGAAGTAGCACAGCCGACAACTCCTGCACGCATGAAAAATTGATGAGAACACGTTCTCACAATCTGAATGAATGGCAAATTGTAAAATTCAATCCGTCATCAGATCTGCAGCATTACTGTAAAAATATAAAAGGGCCGTTCACTCTCCAGTGCAGCGTCCATGCTCGCGAAACCGTCACTATTTTCGCATTCTCATTCCCAGTCTCCTCAAAGAGCATTCGGAAGTGAAAGAGGCATCCAGGATTCTCACGTGGAATTCTTAGTTTTATAAATTATAATTAGCATCGGCGTCATCCTTGGTTTCGAATGATCAATCGGCATATTTGTCACAATTCACAATTTGATTGGAATAGTCACCCGTGCGATGATCCGCATGGAGTCGTGATTGTGTAATATTGAGCATGGCACGTTTTCATCATGTCGATTACTTCACAAAGAACAAAGGCAGCAGTGTCTTATTTCGAGTGTCGATGTGCCGGCCGACCAAAAGTCAACGACAAGAGAAGAGCGGACGAATAAAAGTGTCCCTTGTTTCCAGCAAGTTCCACCATTTTTTATGGGACATGTCAATGTTTTTATGAATGCGAGAACACGCCGACTCGGCATGCTCCTCTAATTTATAGCTTGCAAGTCTCAAACCTTAGTGCAAATATGGCAAAGAGGAAAAATATGGTTGTAATTTAATATGAGATTTAGGGTCTTTTCTAAGAAATTGCTCCGTTATGCAGCTGCTCTGTCAGAGATTAATTGTGTGTGGTGAAATTCATTGGATAGGGCAATCCCTGCCTTCATTTATGGCACGCGATTTGCATTATGAATTAGGAGGAAAATTGCGCATGTTTTGCAGTTTGATTTTTAATGTGCCTGCTGCACAGTAAAAGTCAAAAGTAGAAATTCTTTTTCATGCAATTTCGCTAAGCTTCATGACGTACGTAACGTACTTATTGGCTTTTTTTTACTAATTTGCCACTTTTTAGTGTCTTTAGTGTTGAGGATTGTTAGATTGTTTAATGGGAAACACGTCCAGTTGAGATTGAGATGCAGACAGGAAAGTTGTACTTGAAGTATTCAAGCTGCAATGCAAGCTGCTGCTGCTCTTCTCGAATTGTGGCGGCTGAAGAACTTGGACATTGTGGGAGTCAGAAAAACAATTAAAGTGAGAAAAATATTGTTGGGAAAGGGGGAATTGGTGTCTGGTGTCTCAAGACCACGTCCAAAAATGTGCCTCACTCAGGGGAAATGAATGAAGTTATATGCGTAATGCTCTCATTACACTTGAGACTTGACTTTGACATGTCCCGTCCACTTTGCGAAGCACATACACATTATGTGAGCATGCAGTTCGTGTGTTTCATATAATATTCTTGCTTTTGATGGGAGTTCAAGCGATACGCGATTAGGAAGACAACACAGCTTCCTGAAACGTCTTTGTTGTTTTTCTCAGCGACGTAATGGGATATGGGAATTGCACCAAAGACACTTTCCCTTCTGCAGGGAAAATACGCAAACATCCTGTAATACGAGGCTTGTAGTTGCAGAGGAAAAACATGTTTTACAAAGTGGATGCGCACACTTGTTGTTTCTCGTGGAAAAGAGGGTTTGAACGGGTGTTTTCTGAGCAGGGAATTCCATTTGCCTCTTTTGAAAGTGTGTATCTCTTCCTCGCAATCGGCCACAAGCCATGTGCCCCCCGCTATTGACCTTTCCGTCGTTTGCCTTTGATAACTTTTTACTCATCGCCACACCACTTGCTTGAGGAGTGCTGTGGGACTCATTCATCGCCATGAAAGGGAATGATGGTGACCATGATCTCTGGAAGATATTGAAAAATCCTCTTTTCTCCATTGATTTAGATGGTAGAGATGCTTCAAGTAAATTACACAAGTTTGAAACATCCACCGGCCACAGCTGAACATTTCACAGAAAGTAGCAAATATGCTGGAACACTGGAACTTGGAGGCGCTAACCGACCAGAGCTAGTTTACGTTTGCATATCGCGTTTCCAGCTAGAGTAATTCACATGAACATCCATCTACTCCGTTAGTTTAGCACGAAGGATGCACACATGAGAGCTCGACGAAGTAGAGTTGCTTATCAAATTGACATTTGAAGTCGTTGGTTTCTAGCGCTCTCGTCTTTTCCACTGCTTCCAGCAAGTGGATTGAGTGTGTGCGATTCAGTTGAAAAGGTCAACATTAATTATATTTCAACTGTGACAAACAACAATTTGTTGAACGGAGAGAGCTTACTTGAAAATGTGTGATGCTGACATGATGGTGAAGAAGAAGCAGAAAAAACATGATTATAGCGTTTGCGTAGACACAAATGTCGTTTTGAAATAGATGTTGAGTTGTTATGCATCATATCTTCCTTTTTGGAACATCATTTCCTGATAAAGTCTTAAGTTTTATTATATTTAAGCTGAGATGCGGGAGGGGAAAGAAAATATGTGAATTTGATAGAGCATTTGCAGACGCAGCCACCCCCACACGTCGCACCGGTCCACCTTCAAGCGCCTAGACGTTTTTGTTGATAAAATGAAATGTGATAGGATTAAACTGAAATGACATACGTCGTCTATTTTTAAAGATGAGCCACAACTTCACATGCACACAATGAGACATATTATGATCGTGGTTTTCTTTAGAAAAACACAGAGCATGCACAGTTGGCATCTTGGCATCAAAAGAATTCGCTCAAATTCCTCTGCATCATCAAATCTTCTCGTTGTGTCTCCTTCGCCAAGACGAAATTGTTGGTAAACGTTGGGCGAGTTTTTTTTCGTGCAATTAAGTAGCTTCTTCGGTTCTTAACTCATATTCCGAATTAAGTGCGACTCTAAACTTGCTCCATTTCCAAGAACAAGTGGTTGACCCGAGAGCGAGGAGAAAACAAACAAAAGTCGGTTCAATCGAGTCAAGTCCAGTGAACCATGTAATCTTTCTCAGAAGGAATGCGCAACTCTGCTTCGCTGAAGCTTCGAGTTTTCGATCGCAAATCCTGACTCTTTTCTAATTAAATGGCTCCTTTGTACTTTTAGACTTGGCCGAGGGACAAAGTAGCCAAAATCGAAGTATGCATCTATGATCAAAGAATCCTTTTTAAATCCAGTTCTGAAAAAAGTCGTGAGTAATTAGCTCATGCGTGGAATGTGGACTTTGCATTGGGTGCACACGTCGAGGTCACATGCTCACACAAAAGTCACACTTTAAAAACAATAATAATCTCTTTCCTCCTCCTCCCCATCGCCATGCTCCGCTCTGCTGTCGAGATCAACAAATAAATAATGGATATAACACATAACATAACGACGCTAATCTTGAGATTAGCTCGGTCGGGCAATATCAATCAAGTGGAGCTACATCATCAATGAATAATTACGCTACTAAATCATATCTTGAGGGTGACAAGAGGGAACCTCTCCTCCGACTCTCAAACGATGTGTTCTCGCTATTCGAAAGCTCATCCCATTTTTGTTCATAGTTTGCCCAAAATATGATCGTTGGTGGTCCACCACCCATTTCTTAGATCATACTTGACGACTCTCACGTTGTCGCATA
>JAQFZW010003459.1:0-12880 GCA_034687055.1 Heteromurus nitidus
CAATTAATGTTTAAGTAGAGTTAATCGAGTGAAACGAGCCAAATCAAGCATATGCTCCATGTATATTTTTTCTGACAGTTGGTTAAGGATATAATTAAATGCATTGCTGTTCTACCTGATTTCACCTTTTGCCTAACGTTTTGTGGTATATTTGCTTTTCTGTAGGTGTGTACGTACGTGACGTACGGAGATTACCTTTTCAACTCATGAGACCGCTCGATACTGTCTTCACCATTTCATCATTTCAGTGGTAAAATAATCAAATTAATGCTTAATTTTTGAATGATTTGCAATTTAAATATATGAAGTTTAACCGTTGATTGTAATTTGTCTCCAGATTCATTCATCCTATTCATAAGCTGGTCTTCCCGTTCCATATTTCAATTACTTTTGGGTAACTTCATAATATGTCACTTACTTTGCTAAAACTCTCTTAGACTTGGTGCTCTGAATTGAGAGTGGTTTTAGAATTGAAAATTTTCGTTTTTCTTAACCATTTCTTTCTGCATTTCTCGAAAATTAACAAAAGTGTTTACCATTTGGTTTGAAGTTGACGAGCCACCGGTGTGATTTTGTCTCCCTTCCTTTGTAATATTTATAGAGAAAGTTTGTTAACCGTCTTCCGGAGATTTGTAGTTACGAATTTGGAAACATAAGCACGTATCCTTTGTGTGTATCATCGTTCACTCGTCATGATGAAGTCTGAAGGTATCGAAACGAAAGCCGATGCTATATTTATTTTTTTCTTTCTTTAAGTTTCCTCCTTTAATTAAAATATTAATTGCTTTTTACTGTGTGAGTGTGAGATTTTTTGTGCACTGCGTAACTGACAATTGCTTTTCGCAGCCATCAGTTTCCTCTGGTATTGCAAGTGCTTTATTTTTTAAATATGAAGTTTTGTTTATGTTAAAATAATGTATATTTCACTGATATTTGGAACAGGGGGTATTGGCAACATGAAGGCGCTGATTTTGGTGGGAGGATATGGCACTCGTCTCCGACCCTTGACGCTCTTCAGGCCAAAACCATTGGTCGAGTTTGCCAACAAGCCGATACTTGAACATCAAGTGAGTTATAGGAGCAACTTAATTCTTCAGGACTTTATTAAGAAGTTTGTGAATAACTATAACATTCTTTCTCTTGTTTTCTTAGTTAGATGCCTTAGTAGATGCTGGCGTTAAGCAAGTAGTTTTGGCAGTGTCGTACAGAGCGGAGGACATGGAGTTGGAATTGAGTTCCTACGCACAACGGGTGCATATACCAAATTCCAAATAATTATTTTACAAGAGAAACTTGTGACATTTATTTATTTAATTAATTTTTCGTATTTCATATTTTTAGAGAGGAGTGAAGTTGATATATTCCCACGAAACCGAGCCATTAGGAACCGCTGGTCCATTAGCTCTTGCCAGGAAACATTTAGAGGGCGAGTCCGAGCCATTCTTTGTTCTAAACTCCGATATAATCTGTGATTTCCCTTTTAAGGATATGGTAGCGTTTCATAAGAATCACGGACGTGAAGGCACTATAGCAGTAAGAATATTAAGAATATATTCATTCCTGAAGGATCAAAATATAGTATTTTAAGGATTGCGTATAATTATTAATATTATTATTGTTAATATTTGTCTATAGGTTACGAAAGTAGAAGAGCCTTCAAAGTACGGAGTAGTTGTTTACGAGGACAATGGAAAAATTCGCAGTTTTGTGGAGAAGCCGCAAGAATTCGTTTCTAATAAGATCAACGCTGGACTCTACATTTTGAACCCTTCAGTTTTAAACCGTATTCAGGTAATAATTGTAGTTAAACTGGACCTCCTTTCCTTGATCAACTGTTACATTGGCTTACTATAATTTTGTATTTACGTAAATTTCAGCTACGTCCAACAAGTATTGAAAAAGAGATTTTCCCTGCGATGACCGGAGGAGGAGAGCTTTACGCTTACGAGCTGCAAGGTTACTGGATGGACATTGGTCAGCCAAAAGACTTCCTCACAGGAATGTGCCTTTACCTTCAATCGCAAAGCCAAAAGAAGGACTCCAAATTGAAACTACTCTCCGGGGAAGGGATTGTTGGGAGTGTGCTAATGGTAATATTATTTGCAAATGGCGAGAGTAATATAGGATTGTTTCTAATTCTAGTTATCTCCTTTGATTAGGACGATTCAGTAAAAATCGGCAAGGATTGTCGAATAGGACCAAATGTTACCATTGGGAAAGATGTCGTGATTGAGAATGGCGTGTGCATCAAACGTTGCACAATTCTGAGTGGTTCCCGAATCGGCTCCCACTCTTGGCTGGATAGCTGCATTGTCGGGTGGAAGTGCAAAATTGGACAGTGGGTGCGAATGGAGAATGTGACAGTGCTTGGTGAAGACGTCATCGTAGACGATGAGGTGTACATTAACGGTGGCAAAGTGTTGCCACATAAAGCTATCTCCAGCTCAGTGTCAGTCCCACAAATTATCATGTGAGGAAGGGCTGCTCCTAGTTTTCAAACACTTTTTATTTTTGCGTGCTATTCTATTTATTCGTATTAGGAGGAAACTATTTATGTCAAGAATACAAAATACCTTTTCACCTTTGAAAAATGTTATTAAAACTTAAATTATTTCTGCTGTTATGCTGAATTTATTGAAAGTTGTTTGGTGCACTTTTGTTGATCGTTGAGATCGTCACGACACGAGATTTATATGATTATAGTTTGCATGCATAAGTTATTTGTTATGATATTATCTTATTGCTAAAAGTATGCATTTTAATGTAGATTAACAATTGAAATTATTGCTTCAACAGTGTACCAGATATTGTCTAACGTTCATGGTATTTTGTTATTTAAAAGTTTCGAGTACATTTCATATTTGTTTTCATTTGGCAAGAAACCAAAGAGATTCTATTCATCCAAGATTCTGAGTACTTACTTAGAGGCTTACTTACTAATCAGGTTTTGATCACACGTGCTTAATTTTTTAAAATCTTGCTACTTTAGGGTTCAAAAATTGAACAATAATATCACATGTATAATAATATAAATCAGAGTTATAGTTTACATATAAATTAGCGGCTTCGAAACCCATCTCGAAGCTTCTGCGCTTGAATACTCTCCTCGAAGCGAATGTATGGTACGACAACAGCAACTGGTCGTACCGGTGGAAGGATGACCGCTGGAGGAGCTCTACGACCATTGTTTCCGCCCTCGACGACGTTGTTATTTTCGTCTCTTTCATTGTTGTTCTCTGGGGCGTTGGTGTTAGTGCCTCGCCAATAACGCCTTATCATCTGGACCCCATGACCAAATATGATACCAGCCCCGTACATTGCTACGACCTGGAACATACCCTCCAGAAGGTCAGAGATCATTTTGAGAAATGTGAATGTTTCGGCAGTTACTGATGAATTTGAACCTGAAAATATAATATTAGAATTATGTTTAAAATATGATAGTATATGTAAATGCAGTGCTTAAATGCCCTGAAATTGATGGATGGGGTGTGGATAATTAGAACAAATCGGGATTTCGACTTACCACGTAATTCTGTAATCAGGTGTCAGATGAAAGAAATCACGGATGGTCTCGCCTGTTCTTAGGATATCTTGGTTGTTAATTGGCTCTATAAATGTCCATAAAGAGAATTAACAATACAAATTAAGTTAATTTAATCGATAATTAGACCGGAAGTAGTTTTAACTGGTTAGTTCAAATGAAAACATTGCTTACAGCTGAGAATTATTCCAGGAAATTAAACTGAATCTTGACGCTGCTTGGGACTGGCTCGAGATCGATATCTGCTTAAAACCGCTCCTTTAAATGCTGTAATTAATGATTAATTAGTAGGACGACACGAATAGAAGGAAATTTAGATTTGGAAGATGATTATCTCAGCTGGTTTTAAGAAAACTACAGTTTTCAAAAATTTCTAGTTAAATCCAATCTGACAGCAGAATAAAAGATTAACGACAGTTCTACAATTGATAATTTAGCTAATTTAACTAATTTGATAGTTGTTCCTTAGAAGAAATGCCTAATTTGGGTCCACAGTCGTTTTTGCAGCTGACGTTAAGAAGGAAACCCGAACTTTTTAAAGTTATAGCGCAATCAAAGGGAAATTATAGGTTTACTATAGAAAATGAAGTGAATTTAATTAATTTGATTGTGTTTTAGATTAGAAATGGGAAGAAAATGATAGATTTCGCCAATAATTATCGAATTTCAAAATCGAATTAGGAGAGGGACAGCTGCGCAGAAAGAGTGAAAAGTGACAGGAGTCAGCAGTGCGCTTTTTGTAAACATGGGCTGGCGTCTTTGTTGCTCCCATAACAACACCTCCCAACATCTCTCCGTCCACACCAGAGGTAACAAAGGCAGCGCCAAATTCAAATGACATCTTTTTTGCTGCCTGTGCATTGTATTGGAGGCATATGACTGGAGTAGCTCCTGGAGAAATATAAACAGAAATGTTTACTCCTCCCAAATTCTGATTAATTAATTCCCTTCTATCATAATTAGTCATTAAACTTTTCCAGGAGTTTAGTAATCAGTTGGTTACATGAATAGAATAAATTGCTGTTCTAGATTGAACTATAGAAGGAAGAAGCTGTAGGTGAGTTCTCCAGTTTCTCCAGCATGAAGATGTGACCCGTAGGGCTTTCAACAGGTGGCACGTAGTAAAACGAGGATGTCAGTGGCGTTATCGAGGTCATTAGTTGGTTATTATTAAATATTATTACTGGTATTTGGCATACATTAATTTCAATCATCAATGATTATATATTTTCAATTCCAGGCTAAATCGCAAACCAAGTTCCAGTCACCAGTGACAAGTAACAGCAGATTTACGAAGGTCTATGAATAATTTTAATTATAACGATTCCACGAAGACGGATAAAAGGACAAGATGCTTGTGGAAGGAGGGAACAAGTTCAGCGTCAGGCTGATTCCTCAAACTTGCAACCGTGAAGATGCAATCAGGGAAATTGTTGGCGCTCTGGATCACTTAAATGCCATCACTGACGAGATCTTCTCAACGGTTAGGCAACGGTTAAGCAGCCATCGGCAGCAGGTGGACGCCTTGAGTACCCGAGTAGCTGCGGCAGCTGAACAAATCTCTAATCTCAAAGGGTCGCAGAGAGCTATCAGAATCATTTCTCCAGCCAAGTATCCATGTGATAAGGGAGAGTCGTCGTCAAACGGTCCCAGCGCCGCATTTGGTCACGAAGTCTTTCCAGCTTTGGTTGCGAAACATGTAGGAGATCCTCCAGTTGTTGGGCATGACGTTGAAGAAACAGAAGAAGCTAAATGTCAACGACCGTTCCGCTTTGATGCTCCAATTAAACATCCCAACGATCTTCTGTCTATTTTCCACGTTAGAGAACCTAATCTAGGGGATTTGGCGCAGTTGGATAATGTCGGTGACGTCGGACTGGGGAGACCTCCAGCAACTATTCATAATATGGATTCGTTCTTTCTTTTCAATACTGTTGACAACCCGTAAGCGACATTTGAAAAAAATATTTTATTTTCTACTCGAATTCGTAACTGGTTTGATCCAACCTTCTGATTTTGTTAATTTTCCAGCTACTTAAACTACAAAATGACTGAAAAGTCTCTCCAAGACAGAAATTTTGGAACCCTGAAGCCAACACGGAAAGGGGAAGAAGTTCACGCAGATATTTGCCCAGTTGTTCCCAATGAAAATGACGTTGGCGTTGAACAAAAGACTGACGCTGACGACTTCTACTATTATCCATCCGCATTAGAAATTCCAAATATTGACGTACCTGAACATTTGCCAGACTTGCCAGGTAACCTACCGGAATTGTTAAATGGCTTAAAATTATTAAATATGTTGTTCTAATATGACATTCAACATTTAAAGGTATCGCCCAGAATCTAGACATAGCAGAAGAGTTTTTACCACCCTTTTTCCCTGTTCCTCCAAAGTCCTTACCTTTATCGAAGTCTTCGTCACAGTCTTCAACTTTATCACGGCCTCAAGCACCTCCAATAACCTTCCTGCCAGATCAAGATCAGAATATTCTTCCCACTCACACGAGTACACCAAATGAACAGCCGACCAACTTTCAGATACGCTCAACTCCGTCCGAAGAAATACCACGAAGTAGTGTGCCCGCAGCGCCTCCACCCCCACCACCACCTCCCCCGATGGCTATGCCGCCCCCAAAAGTTGAACAGAGCAGCGCATCTGCTGCACCGTCTACCTCAATGGGTGGCGATGTGAGGTCATCCTTGATGGCTGCCATCAGGGAAGCTGGGGGAAGTGGCAAGGCTAGTCTGAAGTCGGCAAAGGATCGAAAATACGAAGCTAAAAAGAAGAAACAAGAAGAACAGGAGAACAGCGTGACGAATGAGCTGCAAGAAGGAGGCGATTTGATGGCAGACCTCAAAAATAAGTTGGCAATGCGGAGACGGGTAAGCTTGTTCTGATTTTTGAATTTAAAAAAGTCCATAATTTCCTTCTGAACGAAATTAAGTAATATTTCAAAATGGTTTAGGGCATCTCTGGAATTCAAAATGGTCAAAAGCGAACATCCGGAGTGGGTGACATAATGCTCAGCCTTGCAGCAACAATCCCTACGATAGACAGCTCTGTCGAGTCTGCTTCAGGAGCACCTCCTGCAGGTTCCGATGATGAAGACTGGGACTAGGTTGGACAAGATGCAATTTTTACAAGATAATCCCATGCCAAAGAAAATATGTAGTTAGTCTGTTATTACTGCAACATAATATATATATATCCGATCAATTACGAATCAAGTATATCAATACAACCAATCTGTGATGCGTAGTTGTCATTCGCAGCAGCAGCAATCCAATCTTACCACAAAAAACCGAAAGCAAACTCTCGAAAAAGAATCTATTTTAAACGCCATTCTCATTGAATATATGCACTTTGCATATAGTTTTTATCGTATGTAAGTACTTTACCGATTTAAAATGTTAGCTATAGTTAATATTGTGTTGGAAGGGAAACATTTTTGTGTGATATGCAGATATGCTAAATGAAACGATTAAATCAAGTTCAGACTTGCGTAAAATTCCACTTTAATTCCTTTTATTACGAGCATTTTAAAAGTCTTGTTGCGCTTTTTCAAAGTAGGATAATAATTTTCTTCACGAAAAGGATCACAATGTTGTTAAACGGTTTTCTGCAGTAAAAACTACAATGGTTGCAGTGCACAGTTGAGGAATAGTATAACAGAGATACATAATATATTATGCAACTGGTAATATATATTTATCTTTGAAACAACTTTTTTTTTATTGCAAACCTGTTTTTATATATCTATTCAGTGTAACTGGAAGCTGTCTCACTGGAAGCTGGAGTCATTACCACTCTTAATTAATGTTAGATTATATATTTTAGATACAATTTTACTTAGATAAATATTTTATTTCATTTATCACGAAATACAATCTTTCCCCTTCTCATTTGTTAACAGATACTGTTGGCATTTACTAACGTTCCCAACATTGCTTCGCAACTCCTTTCCTTCTCAACGCTTACTTCATAAAGTGGCGATATTAAAAATACTAATTTGTAACTGAAATTTGATATTCCAACCGTGTTCATTTTGAGAAATTATTTTCAGAGTAGTACGGCCATGTTTGACAATTTGTTGCCTTGACTAAAAATAACAATCAACTACTAAACGTAAAACGTAAGCCAGTTTCCTCAAGACTGGAGGAACTGCTACCTATCATTCATGCCTCGTGGTGAGTTCTCCTTCTTTTAAAAGTCATTGGAGATCAGACAAAGTGTTCTTGTGTGAAATAGGTAAAACGAACAAGAGAATAAAAACCTTTAGGATTTTGCCTGCCAGTACGAAAACGCTTTAGCAGAAATGCAGTGTGCTTTTAAGGTGTGACTCTCATGAATGACAGAAAAAATATAATTGATTACTCTTACTTTTCCAACGAAGCTGTGAGATTTTAAAAGTTTAAAATTAATACTAGTTGCAACGGCATTTCAAAACTGTCTTTTTTCTTCAACATAATTAGTAATTAGATAAAATAAGTGGTTTGAATGCGCTGGATTCCACATCCCACGACGAACACTAACGAACAGAATTTCCACGCGAATGTTTGAATCCAATCAGACAAATCTCAAAACGATGAGTTATTTGACAAAGATAAGTTAGTTCTGTGAAGTTTATGCATTACAATAATTGGCGTACGCTTGCATCATCTCATTGTCTCTTAAATAATGTCTGACGATCGTGGTAACCGGCTTTGGGTCCAAGTCAGCCACCCCGATCCTCACCCTGTGCGTATTCCTCGACAAGTCCTCAACGACCAGATCACTATCCTTGTAGAAGGAGGATGCCCCTCCCAACTCCCCCATCTCATTCTCGTCATTGTTCTCAGTGGGGGAGAAGGTCACCATAATGGAGCAATCCTTCGCTGTAGCTGCCAGCAAGTACAGTTCAATTCCTAAAGTTTCCTGCTCGGTCAACGGCAAGTCTTCAATTTCATCCAGCCACTTTTCCGCACTGAGACAAGCTGGACTGGGGCACTCCATTCCGGGAAAGTTGTCGACTAGTGTCTCCTCCTCATCCTCCTCCGTGGACGACGCAGTGTCGAATCCAAACTCTTCGAAAGAGCCCGCATCCGAGAGCCTCTCTGAGTCGATGAATGAGCTGTCGTAGGAGTCTCCTGCCAACACTACATTCAGCCTAGGCTCACTTAACTCATTCTCTGAAATGCCCAGCGTCTGCTGCCTCTCATCGGATCCCTCCTTCTTCCCCTTGTGAACGGGACAAATTTTCTGGTAGATTTTGTAAATGGACTGCTCCCCACACTTGGCAGTGCGTGTCTTCTGTCTCTCCACTAATTTCTGAATTTCTAAAATTCTCGAAAGTATACAGCTTTCCGGGAGGGGAGCTGCGTCACCGTTGCAAGAGCTGCCTAAGTTCTCCTTTCCTATATTGTCGTCGTCGTTGCTCGTCATTAGAGGACTTTTCGCTAGAATCTTCGAGTAGAGTTGGGCCGGTGGGGTGTGACTCAGGATTTTGCGGAGTTGACGGGTTATCACGGTAAAAGAGTCGTTCCCTGGGTACTTGGAACACTTTCCGGGAATGTGCTTTGGCTTCAGGAGGGACACACACAACAGGTAGATGAAGCTGTTGAGGGTGCTGTTGGCCAAAAAACAAGTGCACTTATTTTATCTAATTAAACTCCACTTTGGGCCTTGTACAAGACTCATTTTTGACACGTACCTTGGCAGTTCAGCGTTGTGCATAGAAGCAGACTTTTCACTCGAACCTAGCCATTTGCTTAAAACAGTCTCAAGAGATTCATCTTTGCATTCGCCATAAACAAGCTTTCCATCCTGCGAACATGTCAAATATTTAAATGTCATTTTAATTGCAATTCCACAATACAATACAAGGACGGGTTCGAATGTGAAATTAAAGCATGCGTGGTGATGTCTGGTTTGTACTTACACAAAATATACGGAAGTTGTTTTGTGGATTTGCAATGAGTGACGTCACAGCCTCAATCATTCGTTGTGGGTTACTGGAACAGAATAAGACGGATGTGGTTTATTTTTTAGCTCGTTAAAAATGTCATTCCCTAAATGGACTCAAGCAGTTTTTATAAAGAAACTCACCCAGAAAATAAATCAAGTGGGCAGTATGAGGTTCTCGACGATATTTTCGCTCTCTTCAGCTACAGCCAAAATGTAAAACAATAAATTGGAAATTAGTTCGAGGAACTCTTTTCGTGAAATGATCATTTTGATTATGCAAGCTGTTAAGCCAGCGT
This sequence comes from Heteromurus nitidus, assembly GCA_034687055.1. Lineage (NCBI taxonomy): Eukaryota > Metazoa > Arthropoda > Collembola > Entomobryomorpha > Entomobryidae > Heteromurus > Heteromurus nitidus. The sequence continues at coordinate 9,788 of JAQFZW010003459.1, forward strand.
ACCTTAAGGAATTGATTGAGACAATATGTGCACAAATTGGGCAAGTCTCCACCACAATTTGTCATTCCACTCGGCCACCAACCTTGCTTCGGCTTGATTTCCACGCAAAAGTCGGCATTTGTTGAGGGATACCTATGAATCCGGGCGAAGTCGTTGTGCGACGTCGCGTATGGAACGCGAATTTCCTTGTGTCTTCTGTAAACTGGAGTTGGGGCATTATGAGATTAGCTATTTTCTCCAGACATACATATTATACTTAAATAAAATTTGTATAAATGAATGAAAGAAATCTTACTTGGCCTAACATTCTGGAGAATGTCATTCAATCGCAAAATCTGTTCCGGACTGAGCTGAATTGCTTTCACCGAGCCAACAAACTCGGGTCCAATCAGTGGCCCGAAGACACGGTTCGCGAATATCACCTCTCGCTCCACCTTCCTCCGGTGACGTTTCAGGTCCGTCACGACCTCCCCCACGTTCACTTTCGACAAGCGTATAACACGTCGATCCTATTATGCGAGAAAATTAGAAAATCAATTATCCTCATAAAATAATTAATGTGTAAAAATGGTTCAAAAAGTCGAGAGCATTGGGTTGGCACTTACATCTTGCAGAGCGACGACAACGTTCGCATTCCCTTCACCCCTGTACTTCCACACATGATTGAAGAGGTTGAGGGGTTCGAGGCAAGCAGTATCACAGTTCCTCTCCAGATCTTTGATAACCTGTGGAAGGAAGGATTGGATTTTAGCGACCATCATCAACTCACCATCGCCATCACCTCTCTCAGAACACGAGTTGACCTTGGACCCCACACCCAATCTATTCCTCTTCATTATATCCATTTTTCTCAGAAATAATTTGTCAAAGTGTGACTTTCTTGTACGAATTAAGGAGGCGTAATGGAAGAGGAGAAACTTTGTGTGAGAGCGTAACGAGAGTGAGGATATATGTGTCTCTAGCGATAAGCGTGGCTCAATAATGACAGGACGAGCGTGTCTATCAGTCTGATTTTCGTTTGCCAAGTTGTTCAACTCTTTATTTTTTGGCAAGAAAAGAAGCACCTTCTCCTCGAAGCGCAGGAGAAACAAAGCCCGAGTTTTTGGGTGAGCTTCTTCATTATATAGACATAAAAGTATTGTATATCCCGTAGTGCAAGTATATGTGCATGTGCTTCTTGTGCAGAGAAATGGACGACGATTTTTCTCATTCATTCACAATTCCACAAAAGAAAAAGTCGACAAAAGGTTTTTGCATGGAGAGAAGTACGGCTGATTTAGGATTTGGGAAGCACCAGGATTTCCTTTGCAAGACACTCTCATTGTAATGTCGTAAAGAAGACGAGTTGAACTCGAGACAGAGGAATAACATGCATACACAGTTTTTGTGATTCCATACCTTAATGTACCTTGCAATGCATATATCACACGAGAGAGGCGTTAATACGCCAGTTTTATAATTTTAAGGTTGGCAAATTGAGAGAGGTTGCTAACAGCATGTGGAAAACGAAGTGCCTATATACACTTTTGCATATATCAAGAGTATTCGCGATTCGAGTTTAATGTTCGCTACTACGAAATTTTTAGCATGAAAGAGAAATACGTGAAACGAGGTGGATTCACGATTTAGAGCATTTTATCTTGACGAAAACGTTTTGTTTCCAAAAGGTGCATTCATTTTGAAGATCACTTTTAGGTTAAGGTATAAATGTACGAAGTCAAGCAATGATGCACCAGGAAATAATGGCACGCTTGTTGCAAGTGACAGATCTATTTGAGTGCATCCGTGCGAAGGACGTGCTAATTAAAAATATTCCATGATCATCAACTTACGATTAGCTTGATCTCATTTGGCAGTTTTTGTATGCAAATCACAAATCGATTCCTATATATTTCATTGGTGACTGTTGATTTAATGTAGTATTCCCCTAACATGCCGTCTTCACGCAGAAAAATATTGTCTGTCATAATTTGTTTACGTATTTAAATTCCAATTTTGATCATTTTGCAGGCAGAATCCTTGGAAAGGAATGATCTTTCTTACGTAAATATGTCATTCATGATTATGATCACGTTTTCGCAGTGTGGAGTAAATATACATCCTGTTTACGTTTGCAATAAAATATTAAAGCAGCAATCGTAGCAAAATGTCGCAATATCCGGAACATGTCAATCTGATTTTTGGTACGGATCCGACATACAACTCTCGTTGCAGGATAACTTTAACTGGAATAAAATTATGAACATGAATCGTAATCGTTTCGCAATTTTGCGTCTTTTCAACTCCGCCGTGCGTACTCTTTTTATCGTTGAGGAAAGGACATTCACACTTGAGGAAGGAACCCTCTCTTCATGAGTAAATTATCAGGTTAATGAACACAAAATTGGGGTATAAAGACATTTGGGACATCCGGTGTACGCAAACCCCAAAGGACACTATCTTTATTCCATGTCTCCAAGAAAGTTACGTTGCAGTTCGTACTTGATTTAACTCGCAAGTCCCTAATCAACCTCTCATCCTTATCTCAAAGAGATAGCTTTTATGGATGGAAAGTTGATAAGACTGGAGAAGATGATGACAGATCTGCGCATATAATTCTCCCCGAGCAGCAGCAGGTCAAAATCAAAGGAAAGCTATCAACAACAGTTTTGCTATTATCATTCCAGTCTCAAAAGTGATGAATGAATTCGAACGTCATTGCGCAACCAAAACCAGCTCGGCTCAACGTCTTCATTTATTTTAGCGGAGAAGCACACATGCGCGGTTATATAAGCAGTCGTCGCAAATGTCTTTTTTTCTGGTGAAGGATGAAAGTGAGCATGCTACTCCTCACGATTATTATTAGTCTGACCTGACAAGCTAAAAAGAGAGACTGATAAAAAGATTGGTGGCCATGTGCTCGTCTCGTCGTCTCCTCTTTCGCACCCTCTCCTCCGCTCCGCTCTCCAACTTGCTCATCGTCACCTTTTGATTTGATGTGATTGACATGTTTTGAAATGTGTGGGGTGCAAAGGTCCTATTTTGAGAGGACCGCGCATCAACAATATATATTGCACCTCAAAGCGAGCTCTTAAGTCGACGTCGAGAGATCTG
>JAQFZW010003460.1:0-12874 GCA_034687055.1 Heteromurus nitidus
AGCCATAAGCCACAACACGCCGAAAGATACACACATTTTAGACTCACCTGGTTGCCACCGTCTCACTTCTCCCAGCCGTGCCGGCATCCGCTCGCTGAGCTATCAGCCCTGTCCTTATTTGCTACACCCGACTAACCTTTTCGCTTAATATTCGCAACTTTCAGCAACTGGGTTACCATATAACAATGTCCAGCGACGTGCTTCTCGACATGCACGTACGCAAGCAGTGCCAAGAAGCCCATTGACAACAAGACGGCGTAAAATCCTAAAATTTCGAAATCTTCCATGTTTGTAGTGTCCCAGTGTGAGGCCACATTAAATATCATCAATGATGAGCTCACAACTGCAAAGCAAAAATTAAACTTCATCGTATTCCAGATTATCTTTGGAATGGAAAATTTTTGCAAGTAACGCGAATCGTGAACCATTTCCAGAGATTCTCCGTTCAGTTGTGCAGGACCGCTGACTACATGTTGCACTAAAATGCGCATGTTTATCGCAGCGGTTGTGAGCGACATGGTGGCTACCCGCTTACTGTCGAAGACGAAGATGACTTGGTCCGTGTTGGTGTTGTTCAGGTGAAAGCGTTTCGTAACGCGAAGAATATAATAATGGGCTGACCCACTCTGAAATTGCTCAAATAATTTTATATGCAGAATTAAGTCCTTACTAGTGAGTAGCCCGAAGACAGCATAAATTCAAATTTATTTCGTTGAAACCATTTGACAACGATTTATCTTAATTCACAACATCACAATTCCAGTCCAAAGTTGATTTCTGGAAAAATTTAGCATTTTCTACAAACCACATCATTCTTATGTCTTATGATGTTCTATAATATGTTGTACTTTCGTTGTTATTTGTCAAAAACATCCCATGCCAAAATTACTCCTCTTACAAAAAATTTAAGCAATTTTTATACAAAAAATACAGAATAATTTGTAGCATAGAAAAGGCAAATTGCTATAGTCATGTTCTGAAATATCTTAATGATAGGATAGGATGTAAAAATGGTAGGTATTTTTTGGATTTGGAATAATCGATGTTATAGGATTTGAGAACTGAAACGGCTCTTAAAGTAATGATTGACAATTGAAAAAATTTGTCCAAATAGGACAATTTAGTATGGGTTCGTACAATCATCATTGGTCTTGACAAAATCAGTGGTTACCAAAAAGAACATGGTCCAGTTTCTGGACTATTCTAAGCGTAGAAACGAATCAGGCGCAAAAACGAATCTAATCGCCAAAACACAAATGTTGAAAAGGTAGGCAACGTATAATTGATGTTCATGAACATGCGGCCGATCAATCAATCAACTTGCAATTCAAAATAATTTTTATCAAACAAAATAAACCGATCTTTCCTTTTGTTTTAAACGATTTATAGGTTTTTTTTCAAAACTGCTCACATCAAATTAAATTGTCCCGGTACAAATGTCACCTTCATGAGAATCATTGTCGCAGCAATGTTCACCATAACTTCCACAATACTCACTCCAGTCGACCTCTTCACAACTTTAATAATTCCAACAGAATACCCAATTTCTGGACAAGATCTCAACTGCATCTTGTCACATTTCCTCCTCAAAAAATATCTCCAGTAGACCTTGAATCGCCTCCCATTTTGATTTGGGATGGCCCCCAGTGGAACGAAAATCATGATGATTGCCAGCACAATCGGGATCAGCATCATGTTTGACAAGTACATGACAAAAGGAAGGGCAGAATGGAGAACAATAGTGCTGTACATACTTCCCGAACCTAGAATTGTCCCTGTCAACAGTAGACAACCCGCAACTTCTTTGCAAATTTGTGCAATCGTTCCGATCAGAAGCTGCAAAATGCGGAACAGGCTCAATCGACTTCGAAACTCAATGGAAACAAGCTCCTTTTTGAGAAGGTATCTGAGGTCACGTCTGCAAAGTTGTTTTGACAGATTTTGCACCGTTTCTAGGAATAGCACGCTAATCAATCCAGCGGAGAGACAAATTCCAAGGATGTATGTGGTGGGAATCACATAAGCCAAACTGATGGCAAATTTTAGATAGACAACTGGTAGTCGTAAAGGGGTCAACAACAATAATTTTGTGAGAATAAGTTGAGCTGGATCGTAGTCTCGGAGCAAAGGAAATGACGCTGCGCACAAAGGTACTGTGATGAGTAATACTGCTACGCCTGTGTAGATGACGAGCTCTCCAAATCCAGGCTTCCTTCGCCTTGACGGCCACCCTGAAAATTCAAAATTGGCGGTCACGATACATCTTACAATCAAAGTTCAAAAATGAATTAAGGCTATATAAACCTCTGTTCGAGATTCCTTCCAGCTGAAATCTCTGTGTTGTCAAATAGCACAGCTCAGTTGTGTTTTCACGGATAAATTTCAACGCAGCTTTGGCAATGCCTCCAAAGCCTATGAGCATGCAGTAGGCGAATAGTTGCTCGATATCGGGAATTTGGTCGAATTTTACAAGGAGCCAGGTAACACGCCAGAAAGAGAATGCAAGTACAAGGCAGGCAATGAGTTCAGAGTTGTGCAAGGCGAACTTTGGAAACGACTTCAGTCTTGACTTTTGGAAGGCAGGGTTTTGGAAAGAGTAAAGTGTCATGGGATCGATGAGACAGGGTGGCGAGATATATTTTTGTAGTAGCAATTGAATATTTAACGCAGCCCGGGATAACATTTCAGAAAATATGAACTTTTTTGGTTTTATATCTCGACAATATAAATAGAGCCAGCAAACAGGGTAAAAGTGAAATGGAAAATGGAATCCAGAAGAAGTGAACCAATTTTTATTGAATATTTTCGTAGCTGCGTGATATGCATAGAATGCTTCGTCGACAAAAAAGAAAAACCAGAAATACCAATTTATTAAAATCATATGAAATTACATTGGGATGCAAGCCGGTAATTTTCTCTATGTTAAGTACACGTCTCTGTTGTGTCGTCTCTTTCAAAACCTTGTGCCTGTTTTGGGGAACTTCCCTCAAATCTTAAATGAGGTCACCGTTTATTTCATTTGTTCATTTCCAATTTCCATAATTCATTGAAGTATTGAAGATTTGCACAGAATCTGTATGAAATATTGATTTCTTGCTAAGGTTCATGTGGATGTAGACGTATTTCTAAAATCCACTTTGCAACCATTGAAGCTACTTACTTTGAGTATCGCCTACTAAAATAATCTCGCAATTCATATGAGGGGTCATAATTTAATGACGTCATGTCAAAGGGGGGGGGTCACGAGTTCAAGTGGCGCGAGTGCCCCTCTTAAGAACTTACTAAATTAAATCGCGAGTAATTTGTAGTAATACATTTATCATCGTTACCACATAATATATGACATTATAAGCTGATTGAAAAGTTATCACTAAAATTACATAAGAAACGACTTTTGTGTTTTACAAGGACTCAGAAAGAGCTCGTCCATATTTTAGCCGACGATAGACGAAATGTGGATATGGTTTTTCCTTATTGTGACTATGCACGATGCAAACACATAAAATTCATCTTATTTCCAGTATCGTTATTTCTCCATAAAGGGCTTCCACAGCAAAAACGAAAATTGTTACGATCAGACAAGTCCGAAGCAGCACCCAAGTGACTTCCAAATCCTCCACAGAACCCGGCTGAATCTCTTCGCTTCCCCAGGAATAACGGCTCGTCTTGAATGGGCCTGAAAACAAATTCCTTCTGAATGTATTCAACGACCACGCGTTATTCTTCTTCCAAAGCATCAAATGTTCTCTATGCCTCTCCTCCTCTATTTGGATATAATTTTCTTCATGAAACTTTACAATTCCTGAGTCCACCAAGGATTGAACTGCTCGTCTGATAGTTGGCCAGAAATAATCGACTCTGGGTACCGACCAAAAATGCAATGTTTGAAACACTCCAGGTTTATTGTTTGTGTAAAGGGAAACATGTGTGAATAGGGCCACTGCGCGAATGAACTCCTTTGTTTGATGATTGCCCGTGCCGTAAACCATTGCAAACATTTCCCACTTGCTGATGTCGACATAATTTAAGGCCTTTTTGCGAAAATTTTTTAAGGGCAGCATTTTCGAGTGAATTATACCATTTACGATTTCTTGTTCATCTTCCAAATCATACAGATCTGAACCCAAAGACGGTTTACTATCGCTTTCAACGTTTCGCTTAAATTCTATGTACTCCAGTAATATGAAAACTTCATCAAGCCCACTCATGATTGGAATTGAACTGTTGAACGCGAGAGTGCTCATTGATTCTGGAATGTTTTTCGGATCCGGTTTCATCGTGATAAACGAGTAGACCGACGCAGTATACAAATTTCGGATGAGGATACATGCCAAGAGCCATGATAAGACTAGTTGCCAATTTCTCCAGTTTCCAATTTCCAGTCGAGAATCCCCTTGTTCCAGGACCACCGAATAGAGCCAGAAGCAAGAATTTACTCTTTTGAAAAGTGTTGCCCCAAGTGTCCACGAGAGAAGAATAAAAGTTGCGAAAACAAGTGTCCAATCCTTTGCTGAAAATGGGTGGAAAAGCATGAGCAAAGTTGTCGTTTGGGATGAGACAATTTCATTTCTGAAAATGACATATTTCAAACCGTTCGACCTAGTAATACAGCTCATTATATGCATTTCTTCTTTGTCATAGTGTCCACCAGATATCCGAAACGGGTACGTAGAGATATTATACTTCATTCTAATTAAACCATTTATGCAACCTCGGATGTCACTATAGGTGACTTTTTTCCGATCATAAGCAGCACAAGCGGAATCAAATCGGCGAATCGGTTTCTCCGTCGGGAGAATTGTTTTGAGGGCGGAGTCTCCCTTTGAGTGGAACTTGTGCCAGAAATGGTCTATATCTAGCATGGTTTTTGGAATTCGAGGGAATTCGAGGAGGGCAGCGTTTAGCACATATATCGTCCAGGCACCGCCTAATACCCTTCCAGAGACAGGATATAGCATTTGTCCTTGACAAGTAAAGCAAACCATTCGAACGGAGGAAGAATTTGCCATCAGTGTTAGTATAATTGTGGACGAAGACTTGGGGACGGGGAGCGTCCGACTTGTAAGGATGTACGAAGAAGAAATGGGCAATATGATGTAATCTGGCCATTTGTAATGACTCCGACGCATTCCTTCGTTGAAGAAGTAAAATTTCGTAATGGAACTCCAGAGAAAATCATATTCATCAACTGCTGGCAACTGAACCAAGCAAACTTGATGGTGTCTGTGAGAACTAAATAGTATGTTGTAAATTGGGGATATATTTTCAGGTTGTTCAAATCGAATTGTTGTTTGGTTTGAATAAGCATGTAGATGTAAACTAACGCATTTGATTGACATACAAGTTTCGACAAAGCTAGTGTGAAGATGACGCCAACTCTTTGACTTCAAAACAAAATGAAATGTGCAATCTTGAAATATTTCTGGAAAGTGTCTATAACTTTGAAAGGGACCCAAGTCACCTGAATACCCGTTAAGGTTAAGGGCTTGAAAATTTCTAATATTTCTTATTTGACTAGTTTGAGGGGTAGCGTTTACGTTGTAGAGGAAAACAATGAATGTTAATAGTAATACGAGGGAAGTTGGAAATTTGATGAAATACATCGTCAATTTAGAATTTGTTGCTTAACTTTTTGTGGTTGAAGTTTACGTGACGAAGCTGCTTTAGGTAATGTTATACGTGTGCTAAATTTCTTGGAGTGAACAATTATTTCTAAATGTTGGAAGAAGACTAAGTTTCGAACGTCGCACTCATTCAAACCCAAACACATGAGAGCACTTCTTAATGCATGAGTGACAAGTCTTTATAAAAGATTGAATCGAGAAAATTGATTTGTAAATTGCGAGTAAATTAGTGCATTAGACATTTTGTCGTACCGAGATAATATGACATGACATTATGAGTAGATTGAAAAGTTATCAATAAATTTAAATTGGAAACTACATTTTTATAAAGGCTCGAAGCTTTTGCATATTTAACGTCGTAAATCAATTATTTACACTGGAGATACTTTACGCCGAAGATGTATTATTCAGATTGTGCGAAGCACATTGAATCCTGCTATTTAACCAAATAAGAAATTTGGACGTAGCGTATCACGTTTTTCATATATATTATCACTAATTAATTTAAATGAATACACGGACACATCTTTTTATCTAAGAGACCTGTCCAAATAATCTGAATCTTGAGTACTCAGTCATGACGACAATCGTGTGCGTATGTATTTGTCGAAAAAATCATACCAGCAAAATGGCCTTCTGCAAACTGATACGAAAATCGACATGTATATTCGTGCTTCCTTATGATTTTTGGGGTTGCTTGGTTTCGTTGATTTAACTCTAAAAATGTTAACACTATCAATTCCCACACGCTAATAAATTCGAACTTTCCTCAAGATGCATGACAATAACTTATTTACACAAAAACTCAAGTAGCGAACTGGATATGTCATTACTTTTGAGACCTTCGAAGACACCCTCTTCAATACCGCTACTCCCATTTCACAAGCAAATCCCACTCCTGCCCCCGCCAATCCTCCCAAGAGGACCAAGAAAAGTACCATGATGTTCCCTGTCATCGAAGGTTGTTTCAGCATTCCCTTTGCGCTTCCTCCCTGTACATTTCCATCAACGCCTCTACTAAGCCCACTCCACCGCTTCCACAATCCTGACTGCTCAACTGAGAATAGTCTCTTAAGAAGAAATTGAGGCAGCCAGCCACTCACAGAAAAGCCAATCGCTTGTTGCAGCAAGTCATCCTTGCCAACAAACACTTCTGTGTGGCCTTGCTTCAACAATTTTCTCGCAATGTCGGACGCCTGAACTTGCGGAAGGACGAGCGCAGTTTTGTTGCAACGAGTCAGTTGCTGGAACAATCCTTCACTCTGGATTCTCATGAACTGCTTATTAAGAGGGCTGATCCCACGGGGACCATGCGGGCTTTCGGGACGAGTCCGGCGGATCTCGTGCACAAATTCAGGCGTATTTAATGATAGTTCCGTGGCATTCAAAAGTTTGCTCATTTCATCAAATTCTTTATTCCAAAAACTAAAACCGCTTTTCAATGAAGCGACTAGGTTCCCAAGTTCGCTGACGACAAAAGCGGGGTCGTTCCCCCACGAAGGATAATCAATCGCTATTTTGTGGCTCTCATTCCGTGGTGAAAATGATACGTTCATATATTCTCTGTACACATAAAACATTGAGAAGATGCCAAGGTCAATGATTCTGGAATAAATGTCGAAGCCGTCTCCTATCAGCTGAGGGAGGAACTCGTATGGGACGAGTTTCCTTGGCGCGATCACGTTGTACACATTATCGCTTTTGTACGCGTTGCTCAGGACAATCGCGGAGAGGAGAAATGCAGCAATGGTCACTCGAAGTGGAGCGCTATTTTCTTGCGAATTTGTAAAAGCGTCGCCCTGTTCCAGAAGAACTTTAACTGGCTGCAGTATTTTGCCGAATGGGAACGTTTTCACAATGGAAATAGGAGATGTACTTCGTGCAAATACTGCTTTCTCTTTGTTCCTTATTTGATCTTTATATTTTTCACCAAAGTCCAAAATCAGTGGAAACAAAACAACAACAATGGCCAAGGAGAATCCCCAAATGTAAATGTCGAAGACGTATACCAATTCATGAAATGCCAAAGCGCCACTTGATGGTGTTCCGCAGCTGACAAATCGAAACGAGATCTTGGCGTCATCCACTGGAATCGCGAAGTAGAAATATTTCCTTCCGAATTTTTTTCCCATTGCAAATTCGAGCTCAATTCTACGGCGATACTTCTTCTGATATTCCACCTTGACAGAGGTCTGACCTTTGGAACAAAGAAATAGTTCAGTGTCCCCCGCTTTCGCCCAGTCTCCATCCAAACTGTAATTCCGGAGAACGGAAGTGAGCACGCTCACGTATCCGTTCAAAGCGAGATTGAATCTCGCCTCGTCCGAACTTTCGGCCGTCATTGTTTTCGGAGGGAGGCAATTTTCAAGTTGAGAGGTCATGTCGTCATTTCGGAACTCTCCCTCGTCCTCGAACTTAAAGTGAAGTCGTTCATTTGTGCTCTCCAGAGAATGTAGTCCGGAAATAAACGTGCCCAAGGTCATCATCTGCAATTGGTTTACCGGAATTTTTATAATTTCTGTAGCGTTTGCGTCTTTCCAGAAGCAGGATAGACAAATCCTGAGATAAGCCATGAATGACACATCTTGAGCTAGTCCACTGTCAACCATTCGATTTCGAAGGGTTATCAGGAGAAAGTAGTTTTGAGAGATTTGGGAGCCTGCGCCATAAAGGTCGAAAGCCGTGTCATGCCAAATCCAGTCCATCAAGAATTGACTACTTCTGCTCACCCTCTTTCGCAGTTGCTCCTCCTCCTCGACGAGAATGTTGAACTTGTTTCCAGATGGAAACACGTTTGCAAATTGCTCGTACAATGTCCCTCCGACACTTAATATTTCAGAAGCGAAAATCCCTGTGTAGAAGTAACTATTCGTCAAAACAAATCTCTTATTCTCGTTTGACACAGAAAACGGAGTTTTGGTGGAGTAAAAATATTGGGGAATGTGTAACGCAACATTTGCCAAGCAGTTCCAAGGTCGGGTTTTCGAAGCAAATTGTGAAAATCTGATTCGCACACAGAATCCTTTATGCCGATCCCCAATTTCTCCATCCAAAAGGGACGAAAATGGACATTGGTCCTCCAGAGATATGTTTTGCATCTTGAGATTTTTTGGCCCCATGAATAATCTTTCAAAGACCGTGTTGGACGTGGTCCTCATCGTCAGTAGAGCTGGTAGTGGTTCTCTTATTATCACCGGAAATGTCAGGCGCTGAAAGTTGACCCCGTCGTAGTTTGTGATGTGAACGAGGCACGTTTTGACTGGAGTTAAATACGTGTCGAGATTTAGAATATCCAACTGTGGTCCCATGTTGGGATTCGAATTGTCAAAATAATTTTCAAAAATTTCAGCTCGACTGGGAACTATACTTTTATCGTACAACTCTTGAAATGAACCGCTTCGAACATTTAGTTCAGGCGAAGTAAAACTGTTAACAAAGTTGGATAAGTTCAATATTTGAAGAGTAAATGCGGAAAACGAGGTCGTCAACATATTCGAAAACATTGTGGAAATTTTAGACGTACTACGTTCCGTAGTTGCTAACTCGAACCAAAGATTAGGCTCAACAGATTGAGGGAAAAGAGGCAGTTTGATCGTATTGAAAACTACACTACGGATGCCTCGCTAATGGTTTATGGCAAGAATATTGTAATTTAACAACAAACTAATGAGTTTTAGAAATTACCTTTGTGAAAATAAACACCAGGAAACAATTTGGAATTCCTTTTTACCATCATTGATTATATAAATCGCCTTCACAAACACAAATGGAATATGCTGACGAGGGCAATGAAAAATATACGAATGTATCGCACACGTTTATTCTTCGAAATTCGAATGTAAACTTTTTTTATTTCATATAATATATTCGGAATTTCTTGCTACCATTATTTCGTAAATACCTGATATATCGTAAAATGTCTTATATGACTTATATATGATATGATATATGATCTTATATGTCTTATGTAATATATCGTGTCAAAATAAATGTTTGGAAAACAGTTTAAAGCCAACGTGATTCCAAAAGTTCCAAAATCATCATCTAAAACTTGAAGTGAATGTTTTAAACATATTTTCCAAAATTGGCTATACTCTATTAAATATTGGGTCAATGATTATATTCATGCAGTCGTATTTATGTTTATTTTAATAAAAAGTTGCGAACCGAACCTGATAAGATATGCGTAAATTTTGACATCAAGAGAGATCATGCCGAGATGTGATAAATTGCGACAGGTTCATTATCATAAAATCTGCATTTTTATAAAGTAGGGAGCTATACATTGCGCATGTTTTAATCTACATGGATAAAATGAGTGTTTGAGGCAGTGCATACCGCAGTTGTGCGACTGGGTGTGCAATATTTAATGCGGTTTGTTCTACGAGTTTGACTTGCTGCGAAAATTTGGATTGTTGAATGCATCTAGCATGAGCAGCACATCAACATCACTATTGTGAGGTGGGATACATGGGATAGGATTCAAGTGGAAAGTTAAAATTAGGGATGGCTTTCTGTCAAAACATTTCAACGGAAACGAGTTTGAGTCGTTCAGAACACATTCAAACTTCATGGTGACAGATATTCACTTCACGATGAATCGTTGTTGTTGTTTTGTGTCGTTTTGATTCATTCCAGTGGTTGTGGCAAGTTGCACATGTATGTAAATTCTAGTATTTATATGTACTCAAATGTATCAAAGCATGAAATGTCTGTTTTAAAATGTTTTTTTTTGTAATTCCGGCTAAATGCTTCACTTTGATTTATTTGGCTACTTTAATGTTTCGGTGAAATGAATGAGACAAACGCAAAAAATAAAATGTTTTGAATCGTTTCAAAACATTTGTTTGTGTCAGAGTGCCATCCCTAGACTGGACTAGTGTAATTTGACAATCGATTTGTTTCTTGGCTGGATAGGTAAATTCCATATTTGCATACTAAGCACCTCAGAGTAAAAAAAGTTGATTTCTTGCATGAACCTATTCGAGTTCGTGTTTTCTCCAAGTTCTACGATGTGTCCAACTTTCAACTCTTAACACTGCGAATAACATAAAAAATAGGGCAAAAAAACGAGCACAAAATTTGTATAGTGCAAACTCGAGTGCAACTGAGTTCGGACAACAGTATCCGTGTAGAATCTGGAGAATAGTTCCAAAATCATCCTAAAAGTATAATAATATTTGTTCTAAACTTTAAATCCACGATTTGTGTTGGTAGACGTCCGCCAGCAGGTTACGGCGAGAAGTGCAGCAGCAAAAATAACAATTTTCAATGTCTAGACTCAACGATGATATTCATTCAGTCATATCCATTATCACTTTAATAAAAATTCGTGCAGCAAACCGAGCCCAACTTGATAAAAATGCCATCATTTCAATATGAGAGAAAATTCTGACAAATTGCGACAGGTTTATTTTCATAAAAAATCTACATTTTTATTAAAGGACGCATTAATTTATGAACTGAGCATGTTCTCAATATGGAACAAATAATGAGTATTTGAGGCATTGATGTGCATCCCTCGTCAGTGGAGTCACTGAGTATGCAATAATATCGTATAATTTTAATATCATGCTATTTGTGATAACAGGTTTGATCTGCTCCGGGGTAATTTTACGTTGTGCAAAAATTTGGGATTGTGGCAAGCATCAAAGCATCAACAGATCAACATCTCGGTTGTAAGGTGGAACATAATATGGGAGAGGATACAAGTGGTAAATCTGGCTGGACATGTGTGTAACTTGACAATTGATGTTTTCTTTGTTAGTTTGTTAGGTAAGTTCCTCATTTGCATACTAAACAACTCAGAATAAAAAAAGTGGAAAATAAATATTACGGCTTGGTCACTTGATAAATGAACCTGTTTATACTCGAAGTTGTTTCCTTACTCAGCAGTACGGTTTGCTCTAAATTCTACGCTGTATCCAACTCTCAACCTTAACGCTGCTCTGAATAACACAAAAAAATAACAAAGTAAAATGTGAGGACAAAAACCGTAGATTTATCTGCCTAGAATCTAGAGATCATTTGTGTTTATCATCTCCAAAGAAAACATATTTTTTTGAAATAAATGTTTCACATATTTTCCGGTTTTCTCCAGGAATAAAAAACGATGTTGAAACAAGTTGCCTTATTTTTTCTCCTAATATTAAATATAGTCTCTTTAGTAAATTCACTTAGTTATGAAGAGGACACCAGAATTTCTGGCCAAGAGAGGGACGCAATCATACAGGTTTTTGCAAAAATTTCAATAAAAATTGAGAACAAAAATGGCACAAAATATTTTACATGATTTTCTCTCTTTTCCGAAACAGTTTAAAGCGAAAGTGATTCCAAAAGTTCCAAAGTCATCTTACGTCCAAAATTATATCAGGGATGATTTGTACTGGATCCACTGGCTGAGGGGTAACTTGAAACGAAAAATGTCTTCAGATAATGAGTGATTTTGGACTTTTAATTTAAATTTGATAAATTCTCTGTAGCGAAAAAACTCAACATTCGTCAGGCAGAAGAACATTTCCTTAATGTAATAGCTTTGCTTACCTTCACAACTAATTTTTATTCGTTGAGTGTCATTTTTACAATAAAATCCTTTTTTGTCAACAATTTTTTCCAGCATCTGAAATGGAGAGAAAGGGAAAATATCGACACGATTCACGAGGACCCTCTTGGTGAGTGGGCGGAATTTCACCAGTCATTTCCTTCCTACTTCAATGGCACCGTTGACAAAACCGGAGGACCCGGTGAGTGGGGTGAAGCGTAATTTAAAATAAAAAAAATAAAAAAGGAATATATTATTATCTTTCAAATGTTTATTTTTTGCGCAGTTGGCGAACTTTGGGTTGGTGAGTGGAACGTGAGACAGGCTGTTCTCGCTGGCCGATCAAAACAACTCGTTCTGATGATGGCAAGATTTTTCGAAATGATCAACAGACGCTTGTACAAAGCCCGAGCGGAAGGGAACAAGGTTTCCCAAGGGCAGCTCCTTGAGGACTTGGAAAATTTCAACGTTATTCAATTTGCTTGTGCAGGCTGTAAGTTTCCTAATGTGTCGGTCTTACAATGATTTTATGAACAAATTGAATCGAAATTGTAATTAACAATTACTGAAGCTGCGATGTTTCTTCTTTTAAGGTGTGCCTGTGATCGTTGCTTGGACAACTATGCTGGAAAACCAGTATCCATATTTGTTCGATAACATAATGTTGATAAAGAGTGAGTTGCTTCATGTGTTTAAAAAAGTTTTCCAC
>JAQFZW010003461.1:0-12872 GCA_034687055.1 Heteromurus nitidus
AAAAGCTAGTAAGTGCTTTCATCTTGTCAACTGTCAGGGTCTGCTGAGAAACTACATATGTTCTTTTGGATTTTATATTAGTTTGGAAACTTGGGAAGTTGCACTAAAGCAGCGTGCCGTTAATGGCTTGGGTTTTTTGCTCCGCGCCTTTTGAACGACGTTAGTCCCTCACTTTGTCGACTCGCATGTGTGCTATTCTAAATGCAATGCCCAAGTTTCCCAATAAATGTATCTAATAGCTTCTCCCCAACTTCTCGCTCAACTGAAAAAGGTAATTCGCAAGGAGAATGAGAGTGTTGGTGCCCTGTGCAATTGTCACTGGAGAATATATCTCTGGGTCCAGGTAAAGAGAAATGCTGACAGGAGTTGCGTCCACATAAATTTTGTTGAATGCATACAAATGTGGTGTACTTAAAAAGTAAGTGGGATAATATGTAGCATTTGTTGTGGGAAAGTGAAATGTCATGTGCCCACTTCTGCACAAACAACAAAAAAGTTTGAAAGAAGAGAGGAAAATATTCAGCACACAATACAAAACAAGTTCATGGTTCATGAATTGAAAATCCCTGAATTTAGAGAGTTTGTGACTCCTCTCTGTCGCTGTGTCGGTATAAATGTATATTTATATCCTGAGACTTTTCTTGAGCCTTTCAGATCTAATAGAGGAAGAAGTTTTCGAGTAGACTCAAAAGATAAATACGGAGTGACACTAGTCACTAATATCAACAGGGCACAATAACTCGAGCTACTTTTTACGAGCTTTCATGCAATTCACGACTCCACTCTTGTGTACATGCACAGAGAACACGCTGCCAACTTTCTCCTTTTCCAGTTGTGTCACAAAAGAAGACAAGAATTTCATAAATATTATTGTGCCCATAACGCACTATTATTGTGTATCCCGAAATGGAGAAAGTTCCCTTCGCCTGTTCTCAGAAATCATAGCTTTTGGTGTGGTGTTATCTGAATCTGAAAATAAGACACGAAATACCAACAAAGGAGCCCAATAGTAATTATGTTATCACGCGCTATATTGCGCTATATGTATGTTCCTTAATGTCCCACTTTTTTTGTGCCCTCGTCTAACCTCGCTTTTCCTTCTTTTGAGCTTTTCATTCCACTTGTGCATTATGCATAAACCTGAATGAGTCCTGGCGTCTTTATCTTGATCACAAGTTTCTATTTTTGTCGTAACCAGAGGAAAAGGGTGCACATGTGGAGGGTATAAAAATTTATTATGATCTGCAAATTTGAATTTTTTTTGGGAGAAAATAATAATCCACCCAGAAAGAGAGAGAGAGAGGTGAAGGTGAACCAGAATTTGATGCGAGTGTAAAGCTAGGTGATTGTCGAATTACGCATCACGATTATATTATCATCATTACGATCGTCTATATACGCTTATCGTGGCACAATAAGTTGGACAAGAGATATAGAATTATCTTGTCTCTCCTCCTCACGACATTATGTGGATCAGTTTGTGACAAGGGGGCCAAAGTTTCGGCGTCTTGTTCCAGGCGGTGTTCCTCCAGTTCTTATAGAGACCCTAGATTTCTCTGGGGAAGTATCACAGCTTTGCGTTTCCCTGTTTTCACGCTTTATTGTGTGTATTGTCGACCATGAGCGGAATAATTCAAGGCGTGTGGCTCCCTTTTTTCGATATCATTTGGCCGTCCTGTGAAATTACAACCATTTCTACGTTCCACGCCATATGATGGGCCGTGTCAGGGTTTGATGTGGGGCATCAAAAGGATATGCTGCTCACATTTTTCACGGCACAATGGGGAATGACGTCAAGCGAGCGTTTGCCGCAATAAAACTTGTTTATTTTTGAGGACATGAACGGCCGATTTTCGCAGCTTTTCAACGAAAGGGGCAGTTATCCCGGACATTATTATGCTACTTGGGTGCCTTTATCTTTTCAAAACGTCTTACATTTTATGCCGCTGGTGTCATTCGAGCCTTCTTTACAGCTAGACAAAGCTGAAGCCTTACAGACATACGAGCTATCATTTAATAATTCGTTCGCTTGAAAAGAAATTCGGTTATATATTTTTTCATCAGAACAATTCGTACGAATGAAAGCGCAAAAAATGGTGGTGTGTATCTACATTTGGGTAGCAGTTTTGTTATAATGATCGAATTCACTCTCACAACAGAGGAACGAAAGGAGTAAAACAAACTTTTGTTTTTTGTGGTGCAGAAAAATTGCAGTTTGCAATTTCACAAATTGCAGGAAAGCCGTTAAAGTGCCTGTTTTTCTTCCGCAGATAGGCCACTTTTTGTGACCTTATATTGAGAAATGAGTGCATATAACAAGGCTCATTCATTGCTAAATGACGCCTAAAGACCACATCTGTATTCCGGAGAAAGCACCTATTTATCTGAGAAAAAGTGGCTTATTGTGCTTAGTGTTCGGATAGAGGAGCAGTTTAATCGGAAAACTGCATACTTATTTTTCTGAGCCATGCACTTCCCGCGAACATTTATTGCTCTATTTTTGCATTCGTTCGTTACTTTTTGCGAGGACAAATCGACATTAGACACGATACGATGGTTGTTTAATGCAAGCAATTAAAGAAAGGGGATCGATGTGGGACAGCCTTTAGCGAGAAATTTCATGGGCAACCTGCACTTCATTCACTTTTCCAACTTCATGAATCCGTTCGCACCATTAACTCTACTCAGCCGCTCGTTGGCCATGAAATTGTACGCTATTATTGCGAATATTCCAACTTTGTACATTTCCGATGAACTTCTCCCTCTTAGTTCTCTGCTCTCTCTCTGTCGTGGAGTGAAAAACAGAAAACCTTTAAATACGACGAAATCCTTCAGATATTTCATGTCATTTCACTCCTGTTCCTTCCTCCTCCACACACCAGTACACCTGCATATGCCATGAATGAACAATGAACACAAAAAGTACAAATTACTGGTTGGTAGCTATTAGCCTCCCCCCTCTTCTGTCGACTCTGGTTTGAAGGAAGTTACAGAGCGTAATTAGTTGGAAATTAGAAAGATTCCAGCTCAGTAATTCTCGCCCCTAGCAAAAGTCTCATGGTATCTGTTAATGAAGTGTAACAGCATGAAAAGCTGTTTGAAACTCTAAAGGTTCCAATCTATCCGGCTCCTTTCACATTTTTTGAAATGGACGTCTTATGTGTGCGTCCTTCGCAAAACTATGCAAATTTTCCATGTCCAATCCCATTTCCTCGAAATTGTAAATATTCCACACGTGCTACAACTGTACTTCAATGTTTGAGTGTGGAATGGCAGGGTGAACTAACGTTTACGTCACTCTATAATAAACTGCCTCGCATTAGTTATGTATACTCTGTAAATGCAGGGGAAAGCTTCTATTTCTATTGACTGCTTTCTCGATGGGAAGCGTTTCGCCCAGAATCTATTTTCCGTGTAGAACAGCCAAATAAATTTTCCATTGCAAGTCTGTAGAGTCTTATGTATAATGTTGACAATGAAAAATTTTGGGAATTAACGGTGCTTTCCCAGCATTGGATAAACCTTGAGTTTTGCAAGAGTATTTTTTGTCTGTCTCCCACCGAGTGTTTCCTTGATGCACTGGGGAGGACAGGAAAACAGGCAAATGAGCATTGGGAATATAACTCCTGCGACGATAAACCATGGGTATTTTCTTTTGATTTATTCGAGATTAATGGATGACAATGCAGTCTAAAACACTTTCTCTCTTCCCACTTTCTCCTGCGTTGCTGCTGTGGGAAAGCATTATGAATGCAAGGTACGTTACACCTTCAACGTTTTATAAGAGATTAGCCGTCAGCTCGGATAACAACGGAGGCGGAAGATGGGAATGGTAGATTTCACCTTGAAATATATGCTTGAAGCAAGCATCAATAGCTTCGATAAAAGCATACAAGTCACAAACTTTCTATACAGAAAGAACTAAAATGCCGCAGCCTCTCGAAAAATGTGGGTGTTTAACTGTATCGCATTTTTAAAACGCCTCAAGACCCACTCCACTTCTCGTCGTAAGTTTTGCAACTTTTGTTTGAGTACGGCACGCCGTTATGTTACCTTGAGTCCATCTAAATCCATCTCGAGAAATGGTCGGGAATGGGAAAATGGGAATAGCAGCTGATGTGTCCTAATTCCGAGTCTGAAGTGGCTTTTTGTTTTGTTTCATCTCCGCACTTAATTAATCCCTCGAGGTTTGTTCGAGTTAAACTCTCATTTTAAGTAATTACACTCTACAAGCCGAAGCACACACTAGCATACACAACAATACCGTTTCATCAAGCCAAAAAAAGACTTGCTTGCAACAACACTTTCCCTGGAATGGAAAGCCACCTGACATACGCAATTATGCACCTGTGATGATGGAGTGCACCTGTGTGGGCTCTATTCAATATCCCCCTCAGAGACTTTCATTCTATTTTCTGAATGAGAGTAATGCAATCAGTTGTGCATTACACAACGAAGTGAGGAAAAATGAAAATACTCGAGAGGATGTTGTCAAACAAACATGCTCTCTCCCACTTCCCCGGTCAAATTGGAGTTCAGCTTCTGACGTCGGTTCATGTAAAGCTTTCTTAATGGGAAACAGGAAGTCATTTCCCTTGTTAACAACGTCGTCACCGACTAAACTGCATTTAGAGAAGCGATAAAATTGCTTTTTGTACTCGTACTGGGACAAGGGTTAATAGGATCAAATGGAGGGCTAGAGTCGTTAATAGTCCACTCTCGTGGAGAGAGGTAAATGAAGTATTTGTCAAAGTAGTGATAAATGAGAGTGAACCCGGACAGAAAGCCAAGTGAGTAAGATATTGAGGGGAGAATAATTAATTTCTTTCATTTACTTGATATCGCTGGCGATGTGTGTGATGATTGCGGACGATGATGAAAATGTGGATGTAAATAAAGGACATTAAAATCAGTGGGGCGAAGAAGCAACTGGCGAAGAATGCTCGGTACGCTCGCTCCTTGAGGAAGTTGTAGTTGGTGCACCCTGGACTCTGAAATCCTTCCCCGTGGATAATTGAATAGTAAATGAAAATCATGGTGATTGGGCAGATCCACGACAAAATTATGACAATCCAAGCCGTTCGTCTTGTCATTGTGGCAGCATAGTGGAGTGGTCTCACGATTCCAATCCAGTGGTTCATGGCGAGAGCGAGAAGATGACAAACCGTTACGAGAACACCCCCTTGCCTACAAGTTGAACAAGAAAAAATGTCGTCAAATGTGGTAAAGGATGGGTGATAATGACGAGTTTTATCGCGCTAATAAACACAGACTGGGGAAGTCGTTAATCTTTCTCCTCCATTCAACGCCTTCTCACAAAAACCCCTCCATTAGTTGATGATGACGCGGACGGAGATGATAATTATGTGCATAGAAAATAGAGAGAGAGGAAAAAACGTGAACTACTTCTTTTCGCATTTCACACAAAACTCTAGGAAAATGTTAATTGCGAGGAGACACACGTGAGTGTGATAATAAGTGCACTCACCTAAACGCCTCCACAACCAGGCTCAAGCAAACCGGCACACCTTGATATCCAAAGACATACGGAAGCAACGAGTTGATTACTAATCCCGTGGCGAGGATGAGAGCTGCGTAAGCATCAGCCAGGGCGAGCGAGATGGAAAAGTATAAAGTTGGGGACATTGGTTTTCTGCACCAACGAGCTGAGATCACTATAATTAGATTGACGAGAACGGCAAGGACGCAGAAGAACAACATCACTGGGACAATAGATGCGTAGAGATTGCCACGAATTGACACTGTGTCACTGGTCGAATTGATTCCAACTGCGGCAAAGTCGCCACTCGTAGAATTGTAAAAGTAGCTGCTGGACACGTTCTCCTCACTTTGCAGCGTCCCCATCTCATCGTACGAGATATTGAAAGGGAGAGTCTCGCTCAAGTTTTTGTAACTGTTCACTTGAATCGCAGACCTCCCGACAAATTGCTCCAGTGCTGGAGAGAAACTTTTGTAAGTACTCCCATTATTACTATCGTCGGAGTTAGTTATACTGGCGGGGAGATGCTTAAAGGAGCTAAACGTTGAAGTGGCCAGACCATTTTGTTGATGGTCTTGGTCTAGTAAACCATCGTAATGGTGATGTTGATGGTGATGGCTGGTCATATTTCTAGCACTATTTTCCCACTCTCCTGCTGCGGCAGATGATGGCCAGAGGGACGTCGAGGAGGATGATGAACGCGACAAAAATCTGGTACTTCTCTCAGACAAAGTTTCATCTTCCCCTAACACTGGTCCAGGTGGTGGTGAGATTTCTCCTTCGCTTTCTCCCAAAGTCTGGCTTCCTATGCGGCCAGTGGCGTTGCTGGAACTGAACATGAGATTGGCGTGGAGAGAAGGAGTGCTACTGCTGCTGCCGCTGCTCCCATGATTATGACTGTGATGGTGGTGTCGCAAATGGGGAAAAGTTGTGGATGTCGGTGGAGGACTTGCAAGGTAGCTTATTCCACTCCCGCTCACGCTCCCTCCTCTTGCGTTGCTGCTCCTGCTCCTGCTTCCATTCCCATCGCTGGAGACTTGGGTCTCTTGATAATGCTCAAATCCAACTGACATCTCTCTTTTTTCCTCTCTCGTTCACAGTCTATTTACTTCCAGGATTCTCTCGCTCTCTGGACCTAGGAGAAATGGGTGAAAATTGTCATCTTCATGCATAGCTAAGCCAAAATTGAGTAAAATATGAAATGGTTGTGTGTAAGCCCTTGCTCAGTTTCTCCGCTCTAGTATCATGATTTCCCCCTCATTAAAACCTATTACAAACGTCCTCGGCCGAGATAATAGTGTATTGAAGATGTGTGTGCTTTCACCACCAGGTTTATGCATGCATAATATTTCATCTTTTCACACGAAACACCATTCCATTTAATCTGATATATAACGAGTAAACAATTTTCTGAATTTACTCGCTTCCGTTATTACCTCGCAATAACCATTCATGAAATCACTTTCCTCTGAACGTAGTACACACCAAAAAAACTACAAAACTAGGCAAAGATAAAGTACATCTCTGAGAGACGTAGGAATACATAAGGACTAAACTTAGACTCGATAATTCAAAGTCGGAAATCAAGAAAAAAGGCCAGTTCCCTTGAGGAAACGAAATGGGTAAGAAATATGTCAAATTTGTGCATGTATGGGGTTGACTACGATAACAGGCAGGAAATACAGCCACTCAAGGAGAAAGTTTAGGACCTACTCAGCGATAGTTATTCCATTTCAACTCAAGTGGATGCGTCCAAGTCATGCGTTATAAAAAATGCTACTGCTCATACAGATTCTTCTTCTTTTCTCAGCTGAAAATAGTAGCAGATCACACATGTGTATGCAGTGCTGTGCACTACACTGAGCTATTTTTCTGTAACGAACGGAAAAGTAAACTAAAGTAAGATATGTACTCAATGAATAGAATACTGTGCATGTGCGTATGTAAGAAGGTATAAAAAGGAGGTAGGACTGCTCACATTGTCGGCATCTGAGGTAAAACTTTATTCTGGAAGATGGAACAAAATAGAGTTTAGCCGCATTTTCGAATAAATACAGTCGACAATCTCGCGTATGAAATATATCAGATAATGATGCATCAAAATAGAAAGGAGGAACTGGTATAAGGAGTCTCCAGGAAATGGTAGAAGTTGCTCTCGTGCTGTATTCAACGTGATCCTGGAGTACTTTCTCTGCTACGTATTGCGGAGTGACTTGAACAGAATCTTTTGCAACAACCCTTGCTGAACTGAGTACCGCTGGGGTGATATATATAGAATCCACGGTGTATTATGAAATGTGATGATACATTATTCCAGAATTATCTCTTGAAGTTTTTTTGTGTCTTATTCCCCACTGAAGAAGGCTTTTTATACTTGCACTTTGCTTGCTTGTGAACTCTCTCCAGAGGAGGCAGAATGAACTCGTAATGTAACACAAAATTGTCTGAGGATATGGAATTTTCTATTAGGTTATACTTTCTCTTCCAGGAAAAGAGGCCTGTCGGTAAAAGTGAGGAAATGGATCTCTCTCTGTCTTATGTCGCAAAGATTTTGTTGTTTGGGAGGCTTTAATCAGCTGGAACAATGGTTGGCGACGATCGAACATTGCACAGCTTGCCTCTTTGCTTGCTCAGAAAACTGGTACTTATCCACATAATATTAAAAGTCTGGAAATCTCGTACCATTTTCTCCTTTTCCAAGGCTTTCACCGACATTACCCTGTGCGAAAGCATATATTCTTTATGTGAGCTATCGCTAGAAAAAGTGAGCCTGTCTGGGAGGAAGTTTGTAAGTGGCCATTACACTTATTGCATTGGATGGCTTTTGGAAGGAAACCCGTTCGGTAGTGGGAACGTTTGTCTTTTCCACTCGTTGGCACGTCTCGCATGAAAACCGACAACCAGAAGAATTGTTTTCTAATGCCGTTTATGGTCAAGGACCAGATCAACGAAAGGAAAAATATATATATTTCGGGTGGTTGTATTGTATTTTATGAAGATGCATGCGAAATGCACTTGCTTGGGAGAATATTTCGAATTCCATTAGTGTCTACAGTGTGCATTGAGAGTGGCATAAGGATATATCGCCATATTGCGTTGATTATCATCTTACTGCACCCAATAATTCCAGTGGGAAAGCTTGACTTCCTCAATCTTTGCTTTAATCGCAATCTTTATCAAAGACGTTCGTGCACGACTCACATATGTTAATGTACCTATGCTGGAATATATGTGTTTAAATCCTTGATTTTTATAGAACACTCACCCAAGACGATTTGGACCGTATGGGCATTCAACAACTGCCAGAGTATCGCGATCCATACTCGGAACGACATATGAAATTCGGTGAAATTGGTTGCTTCTTGAGCCACCACAGGATTTGGAAAGACGTAAGGAAAACTGCGTAAAATTGAGTCTCGCATGTTTTTTTGTATTTCTTAAGAATAAGTCTAAACGTATGTCCTTCAATTCCCCAAATTGAAATGGAAAAGCGTTATGATTTTCTTTCGCCTTCATGTTGACATTTATGAGGGGATGAGAAGACAAGTGAAAAGTGCTTTTCTGGATCACTAGCTTCGCGAATATGTGAGCATTTCCTATAGCTAATAAGATTTCCATTTTTTTGTGTGTGGCTGTTATGTGCAGATGGTCAAGAACCGTGTCAATACCGCTCTTGTTCTCGAAGACGATATCCATTTTGAGCCGTACTTCGTGTATCAAGTTCAGCGTCTTTTTGAAGAGGCAGCCAAGCTCTTTCTCGACTGGGATTTGATGTATGTCCGCGCTCGACAAAATGTGAATTTATTACATGCCACAGAACATGTGATACTGGCAAACTAACTACGTATATATAACCGCGTAGTCTTGCTAATGCCAACTGCTCCGAGATTTTTCACCTCCTGCGGCCCGCACTTGCATGAATACGATATGCTCTGGTTATTTATGATTTCTGTAGTTTGCAATTTAGTATTATTTCGGAGAGCTGAGAGTGTGCCGCCGCACACGAGAAACTAATATCAGAACAGGACTACTGACACAAGTGCTCTTGTGTTAGGGAGACACACGTCTTGTGTTAGGCGCAGAGAAAGCAAACTACTTTTGTGTGGAAGCCGCAGTGTAAGTGATGGCCCTCCGTTCATTTTTCTCTTTGATCTATGGTCTAGGTACTTGGGAAGGAAGCGGTCGGCGAACGCCAATGAGCCATGGGTAGAAGGGTCAAAATATATTGTTCACGTCGATTACTCATACTGGACCTTAGGCTATGCTCTTACATATCGTGGAGCTAAAAAACTGCTGGATGCAAACCCGCTGGAAAAATTAGTTCCAGTGGATGAGTACCTACCCATCATGTTTAACCGTCATAACAAGTAAGTGCGCTCCCAACTGAAAAAATATCTGCTCCTTTATTAATTTTCTCTCTCTGTCGCGCTCATGTTGTATTCTCTCCTGTTCTTTTGCCATTCCACATTGTGTGCTAATTATGTGGCTCATTTGGTCAGTGTTACCTTCATATGTCAAACACAAGTATCAATATGTCCTTTTCATTACTCCGAATTGCTCTAGCGTGTCCTGGATGGAATCTTTTCCGCGAAGGGATCTGAAGGCGTTTTCCGCGGAACCTTTTCTCATGTATCCCACGCACTACACGAGCGAGGCTGGCTACGTTTCCGACACGGAGAAATCCCACATCATTATCCAGTCTCAAAGCAATTGCACAATAAAAGACGAGCTTTAATTTTCCAATTTGGTGGCTTGTTGGCTCATGTCACACTCAATAGCGAGCTTCAACTTTGTCATTTCAAGTCGATTTACAGTTTATTCGTTTGCATTTGTGTCTAACATGTTTTAATCCTTCGTTGTATTTTACGCTTCGCTTCCGAAGCTTCCTTGTGCCAAAAATACCATTTCAAGAGAAACGCGCTTATTTGGGCTAATGAATGCATGCATTAACGAATTGATAATTGACCCAATACTGTACTCTCTTAACAAGAATCTCATTTGTCCTTGTGTCTCATTCTAACATTTGTGCCATAAATGAAAGTATGAATAGGAGCTTATAGCTGATCAAAGATTGCTTACATCACTGTGTTCGTCAGAACTAGAATGATTTGATCTGAAAAGCAATTAAATTTAGTTTGCAACCTTGTTACCATTGATCAAGATTGATCCTAACTGACGCCAATATTTCCGGTGTATTCCTCCGCATTTAATTGTAGTTTTACCATAGACGCTTTTAGATACTTGTGATTACCCATTGTCAACTTATACGTTTATCCTCAAACTAAATAGTTACCAGTTATTAACAATTATTAACATTTTACCTTTGAGACATCCGCCTTCTTTACCGCATTATTTTCAGCTTTGTGAGCCATAAGCCGTTTTCTATGTAAAGATTACTTTAGTTCACATTTGAGGATTAAGTACTACACATCGTAAACTGTGGAGGGATTTTGTACTTTTGCTGATTAAATTTAATCTTGTAATACCAAAACAATACAAATGTATGATACTGTGTACTTTATTTCGTCTACCAAACGATTCATTTAAATCAATTTCTCGTCAAGTGGACCAGATTGTGTCTTTCGAACGCATCAAGTCGTCAAAATGTTAAAACAAAGCATTCATGAAGATGAAGTCTTCGAACGGGTAATAAATTGAGATTTCAGCTTACCCTACGCAGTTCGACTAAGGTAGAGCCTGGAACTGAAAGTAGCAGAGAGTGAACACAAACTCTCTCCTCACAATCCGTTTAGTTCTATTTATTTATCAAGTGATACCGAAGAGGGATTAAACTGTGAATAATTTTCATAGTCAAATGCTAGGTTGATTTTCTATTAGTCGTCCCAAACGTTGAAAGGAAGAGCTTCAAGGGGCTGCCGCATCGCATACTACAGCCTAAAAACGATATAATCAATGATGCATGAGACCCGCCGACCAAGAGTGGAAGAGGAGCCCTTGTCTCCCTCTCAAGAGATGTGACGACATGTGAATGTGTTGTCATTTCCAGACAACGAATATCGGAAGGGAAAGCCAAACAAAAAGCATAATTTCATACAACAACGAACCATTTGTACGCTTCTCTTAAGCCAACATTGGCGATTAATGCAGATAACTTGTACCCCGGGTATCTTGTCGCTTCGCGTTCGTACGAATCGAGTAAATTATACGGTAGTTTTCCTAAATATAGCCCGGAGTTTGGTGGACTTTAGGAAATTCTTCTCCATGCGGCTGTTACTTACAAACACGTCTAACGTGGCGAAGGTATTTGAAAGGGTCTGCGGTTATATCTGCAGAAGCACCGTGATTAAAGAGGAGAGAATGTGGATGAGTATTATTTCAGTTTTCTTGAACGTGCAGAGATAACTTTCCTCGCTCTCCTCTCGATGTGCAGTAGGCAGTGTGGAGAGGTTTTCTGTGTTCATTCACGGCAACAAATAATATCTGGTAGAAATCAAGTGGAAAGGGAAGGATCCTACAGAAAACAATCAATAAACGGGCGAACTTGAGAGTCTGGAGAATGGAGAACAAGTTATCGTATACACTATTTACATTATTGAACATTTCCGACTTCCGACCCTGAGAGTGCACTTTAGATGCTAAAAACCGTTAGTGTTCCAGTTGTGTATATCGATTCACACTGTTGCATATTTATTTGCGGATCCATAGATATGTCATCGGGCAGGAAGTAGCATTAGCATTGCGTTAGAGGATTTCGGATGTAAAAGACAAATGGCTATATGACGTCGTTAAATTTAGAGAAACCAGAAGACTCCAGTGCTTCTGCACATATCATTCTAGAAAAGCTGAGACAGACGTTTGCAATTTATTCATTCTTGTAATATGTCACACTCGAATAGTTGTACACATGCAGCACAGCAGTTGATTGCTTTTTGAAAAAGGATACATTAAAATGAGGGAGGATCGTCCAAGTGGATTTATTCATGTGACTACGTGACAAAGAGCAGAGAAATACGTTCATGCACTTCAAATTGTACACGATTTTCGGGGGACTACAGGATTTTTGTATTTAAAACCATGAAGAATATATTCTAGACATTTCTAGTATTTCTTAAAAAATTCTGATATGGAAGATCACTTGACAAAGTTAAATAAACGAGATCCCGACTCACACACTCTATAACTCTTCAGTTTAAATGCATACTTGTTCCACAATCCGCATCATTTCCTGCCACATGTCACATGTCTTGTTCTAACATTCTTAGCTCGACTTCCCACAGCTTCTGCATTTGCCGTTTCGGCAAACCATCCCGTTATAGGATGTTTTCGAGGAAAAGGATTATTCATTTTCGCATTACGTCAATCATATCGAAAAGGGTATTAACGTTTGTCTGCAATTCTTCTCGTTTTCTCG
>JAQFZW010003462.1:0-12869 GCA_034687055.1 Heteromurus nitidus
CATCATTTACGCATTCGATCTCTCACGCATCTGTTTTTTACGTGTCATTCCACGCTTGACTAGCACGTGATGCCCATGCATTTTTTTTCTTTTGTCACTCGCGTGAGTGGTATTGTGCTTGACAAGGATTTATAATCGAGTATTATTCTCTGCCTTGTTAAGGAATTTTTGGAAAGAAATCAAGTGTGTACTTTTTGTAGATTCACGCCAAAGTACAGGCGTGAGATTCCAACCATTACCTAACAGCTCGTGGTGTGATTTTTTTTCGCACAATAATCTAAATATTTTTTTTACATAAATATATTTTTTCTATTAAAATTAAATAAATGTTTCATAAAAGTATGCTCTCTATTGCTTATTCTTTCTCACAGCTAGAATGCAATAAATTACGTGTACTTTAATCCTAATCCGCTCTCTCACTTCGACTCACACCCTCTCATCATTCATCAACCCACCCTCATTAAATTTGCATACCTGGATGCACCCATTCATCACCATCCCTCATTAGATCACGGTTATAAAAAATGAACAGGGGTTCGCTTCCTATCACTACTGCTGAACTTAATAGAATAATCAAATACGCCCTTTACCGTAATTAATTAAGCATAAAAATGGTTTTATAATCACATTTATCTGCTTCTGAATTCTGATCTGTTCAAAATAAAGAAGCTTGCTGCAAGTGTAGATACATGGCAGCAAAACAGGCAACATGAATATTGAAGTGGAAATCCAACCTCACAATTTTTGGTACTCTTTCAAGCACAAAACTAAAATGCATACTTGGCCAGGCATTCAGAATCACAGCCTACATTATATTCAGCTTTCCATATCGTCAAAATCCTTATCGTAGTCTGTTGTCTCCCTTCCCATTATTTTGGATGCTGGAATGAATAAAAAGCATCAGATCATGTGAGTTGAGTAAATTATGCCACGTTTTCGCTTGAGTTATGCAATCCACTTGAGTTTTATATTTAAAGTCCGACTGCCCATGAATCTGAGGTAGTAGCCATTTTCCCAAGTTCAGTTCATCATACGTCTCGTGGTCCAGTTTTCCAAAAGTGTTTTGACCATGTCTTCCGAACAAAATGTTGAGAAGTACTCTCCAGAAGAGTACACCTCGCTGGAGGAAACGCGCATCAAGGAGTTTCGAACCAAGGTATCCGACCTCAATCTAACTCCGGAATGGCTCGAAGACGCTCACCTGATCAGATGGCTCCGTGCTCGGGATCTGGACATGGAAAAGGCATACACAATGATCAAGGCTAGTTTGCAATGGAGGAAGGACAATAATGTGGATGGGATCGAGGAGAGGGAGGAGCTTCCAGATGACTTTAAGAGGAGAACCCCAATGGCCCTTTGCGGATTGGACAAGGCCGGCTATCCAGTTTTGCTGTTTCCGTTTGGAAGTCAGGATATGCGGGAATTCCTGCAAAAGTATGGTCGGGAGAAGCTGTATCGCTACCAACTGGTCAATTTTGAAAGGATGATGAAAATGCTTCGAGAAGAAAGCCAAAGACAGGGTCGGCCAGTGACACAATTCGTGGAACTGATGGACTGTGAAGGGTACAACTTCCGGCAAATGTTATCAAAGCAGTGCCTCGATTTCATGGGGGAAATTCAAGCCGTGATGGATAACCACTATCCGGAGATACTCCGTCACGCGATGATTGTCAACGCGCCCAAGATTTTCCACGTTTTCTTCAACATTGTCAAGCCTATCATCCCGAAGAATACTCTGGAGAAGATGTACATTTACGGGACGGACAAGGAGAGCTGGCAAAAGGTCGTCGTTGAGAAGTTTGACCTTGAGATGATTCCTCCACGGTGGGGAGGAACGAGGGCTGGCTCGGACGAGTTCTGCTCGAAGGATGAAGAAATCTGGCTAAATGGACCAGTTCCACTGTCACACTTCAACCAAAGTACTTTTTTAAGCTTGTTTCAAAAACCCATTTCACTTTTAAGAATGTGTCTAACTTTCACTTATTTTTTAGACGAGGCAGATCCAACACTAACTTTGCTGACGCTTGATGCTGGAGATACTTTCGAAACGAAATTTAAGATTACAAAACCTGACTGCTTGATTGGGTGGAAATTCCGCTCGGAAGAACATGACATTGGATTTAAGATCCTGTTTGAAGGTGAGGTTGTTGTGCCATTGACGAGGGTTCCCTCGTCAATGGAGTATCAAGAAGCCACTCACGCATGTGACAAGCTCGGAGTGTACACGTTCGTCTTTGATAATTCATACAGCATGGTCAGGGCGAAGAAGGTGTTCTACAATGTCTATCTTATTGAGCCGATTGAAGTCAACCAAGCAAATTAGGTTAACAAATATTTTGCTGTAGAATTGTAAACATTTGGCAGCATCCTAATAATAATTACAATGAAAATGTTTTTTGAAAAATAATTCTTCAAATAATAAAATTAATATTTTTTTCCTTTTAAAATCCTTCCATATATTAATTACGTTGGTATGTTTCACACACTCGAGTTGAGTCCGTTGCAGCGCGTGACTTGTGTTTGTGTCCCATCACGAGTTTATCTTCCTTACCTTGCCACACCAGCATTATCACAGCAAATAAACGCCGCACTGAAGTAGATAAGGCTTTGTTGTGAACTGGTCCAATTCCTATATTTATCATACAGTCAGCTCAAACCAGATATACTCTTACAATATAGTTCAGTGAGCATTATATTACCTAATTTATCACATTTATCGCAGCGACCACGAACTTTTGGAGAAAAAGTAAAAATCAAATCCCTTTCAAAGGTGAGCATTTGACCGCTGGTGTGCACTAACAGCACAATTGAAATAGTAAAATATCCACAAGTATTGATGAGTTTGAGTTTATAGAATCGATATTGATGAAAACTGTTCAGTTGATATAAATGTATGTGTATTGTAATACTCGTTGCCCGCTAGATATCTGTACATGGAATCTATGTATTTTGCATGAACGATGATACTCCACGACAAACAAAAGTACATACGAACACCATGTAATTGGTAAATTTCACAGGCTTATGAATCCAACATGTTTTCTTGAATGGACTTAACCGTGATAACAAATCATTCGGCTATAATCAAACGTAGTGTGACTATGTCTATTTCTGTTTCCAGAGGCGTTTCATGTTTTCATGAGGCGTCTTTTTCCACAAGACATGAAAACAACTGTCCCAAAAATTGATACTTTGTTTGATTAGATTGTCATTGGCATAGCTAACAACCTAACAATACATCGTATTGTTAGGAATGTAACTATCTGAAATGTAACTATCTTATTGATCGGAAGCCCTATTAAACTGAAACCAGTTTTAATATTCCGTGGCAGAAACAATTTGGTACTCATATTGACAAGGCTTTGGCAATTCAAATTTTTCCAACTTCTCAAATCAAACTGCTCTTTTAAAATGTTATTCTATTCTGGAATTCAACCAGGCATCGTTTCATTTTTCAAAAAGTCTTGCAAGACCCCTCTCCACAGGAAACTATTCTTCTACAATTGGGACTCGTTGAAAAATGAATTTTGCGTAAACCCGGGCTATTCACAAAGGACTTGGAGTATTCAGAAAATTTGCTACATTTTCCTAATTTCAATTCACCCGCTCGAGCTCTATCGTCATCCCGACAAACCCATTTTCAGCAAGATCTTGACATGTTTTCTCATGTCAATCAAGTTGTATCACCTCGTTGTCCTCTCCTTTTGTCACAAGCACTGCCACGATGTTGCTCTCTTCTTGAACGAAATGATGAAATTTGAAAGAAAGCATTTCCGGGAAGATGGTGAATAATCAAACTACCAAATTCAAAACCAAATTTTGTTACTAAATTTATTTTTTTTTGTTTTTTCAATCTTGTCAAATTTAGACAGCAAATTCTGGAAAACGCAATTGGACGCAAGGATACTTCGGTTCATTTTGAAGGTGTTTCCCAGGCTTCTTGATTTCACCGTTTGCTTCTTCTTCTTCACTGGATTATTAGTTCCAAGGTCATCATTCAACATGTTGGTGGTTCTGATTTCCGATGACCAGGCATTAGCGGTTCAACGTGGAATTGGTTTCATGTCATTTTTGCTATTTTTCCTGGGCTTTGATTTTGTGACGAATGTGATGAGTTGTGCCATCTTTATCAATTTCACTTTTCCCTCCTTTGCTTTCAAATGCATGATTGCCAATTTTCTCAGGTTTCCAAATAAATCCCTAAATACGCTTACTTTTAATTTGAAGCATTAATTTTTAATCCCAAATTCCTTTTCAGGCAAGTAACCACAACTACCCAAACAAGATGGAAGAGGGATTCAAGTGGGATCGAGAAATTCAAATCTTACCGCCAAATCCAATACTTGCTCTCGTATTATAATAATATTCATAAAATTCCTTGCGCGGGAGGTATAATCCTGTTCACCATCATCGTGAACATTCCCTTCAATTATCTTCTCATCCGCGAGTACAATTCAATTGGCTTGTTTGGTGGAGTGACCTCGATTGGAGCTTCCCTCACCACGGTCGGGTGCATGCTGGCGCTTCGATTTCCTGGACAAGTCTATCTCAAAAGTTGTCGGGCGAGTTCGGAGCTTAAGCTATTTCTTGTGGACAATGCAAACAAAATGAGGGCAAGAGGAGACAGAGTCTGGCTGAATAAATTCTTGAGGTCTTGCCCACCCGCCAGAATCGAGTTTCTCGAAAATAATTTTTTCGACAGGTTGACCTCACTCGTCTTTTTCCAGTTTTGTGTTGACAGAACGATCACTCTGGTTTTGATGAAGTGAGTTGCAAAATCAGGTGAGTGAAGGTAGACACGTATATTGCTTTGCGCATAATAATTTAGTGGTAGTGGTAGCATGAATTAGATATTGAGTTCTGGTAAAACCTTAGCTGTAAACATGAATAAACCATGACACAAGCCTCATCAAATCATATACGAGTATTGCTTTCAACTTCTATCGAAAACCTGGACTCAACATTGCTCATATAACTCGCGAGAATCGATTTTTTGGTGGTTTAATCACTTCATGCGAAC
The DNA here is from genome assembly GCA_034687055.1 of Heteromurus nitidus. Lineage (NCBI taxonomy): Eukaryota > Metazoa > Arthropoda > Collembola > Entomobryomorpha > Entomobryidae > Heteromurus > Heteromurus nitidus. Next base: position 5,021 of record JAQFZW010003462.1, read on the forward strand.
AAAAGTTAATTTGGCTGATAAAATCAATGTTTTATCGTTTTTCATTATAGTCAATCTGTATAATATGAATGGTAGCCATGAAAACTACATCCGTCAATTCGCAAACAGCTAAAGGGACAAACCAATTATCATATGTTTTAATGGTGTCGGGACGGTGGTTACCGAAGTTTATAGCCTGATTATAAAATTATCAATTATATATTACCCGCTAATCGGCTTTAAACAACAGCAAACACTCTTTAGTATTGTTTCATCCAATCGTCCAAACCCAATTGTTTCCTGGTTTTGGCACGGCTGTTATTTTGTCGTCAGATAATCTGAGATACCAAATTAATTAAACCGAACTTTGTCTTGGTTAGCCTGGGCGAAAGTACATTTGCACATCAACGAAAACTGACAGTTTTCGGACTCGGACTGGTTACAGAAATGTTCAAGTATTTCTGGACTTGCCGTTCTTTTTCATTTGCTCTTGCTGCACTAATGTGTCTCTTGAGTAGTTCCATGGGGCGCAAGTACAGAGCTGAATTGAGCGACATCAGTGCGTTTGTATTTTCTCAAATATTTCAAAATTCGGATAAATATGTTCTCTTCTTTCATTCGATTAAATCCTCTTCATTGCCAAACCTTCCAACAACAACGATGACACCGAGATTCCTTCACTTTTCTCTTCAATACAACAACACCAAGTTTTACCTCACACAAAATTATCGCAATCGGCATGGACAACCGTTCCACATAATTTTCACAAGGTCAGCTAAAAGCCACTTGGAAAAGGCAAGTGCTTTCTTTGAGCTGGCATCATTTCCTTCAACAATTATAATCATGCTTGTGGATTGTGAAGAAACGTCAAAGTGTGCCCTCTACAGTCAAAATATCCGGAAACATCCAACTATCGAATCCCTCCCAGCACTTCGATTTAATATATTTCCTTGCAACTTCAACTCTGCAAGTAATTCAGAGTCCCTTCACAAAAGCCTGGATCTGAACCCCTTTCAAGTCCACAGATCTTTGACAAGGATTGGAAAAGGAGAATCATTTATAGCATTGGTTCAGCTGGAATACAAGGGCTACCTCAAAAGACAGAAATGTTCGGAAATAATTATGAGTAAAATACGGATCGAGAGAACATTAATGTGTTCCTATGACTTGATGACAAGCATCACTCTCTCGAAAATACACAACTTCTCTCTGGTCTTAATCGACCAAGTTGATTTCTTGAAAGGACGTCGACCTCGGGATTGGGGGCCACATACGGATTACGTCGGCTCCTCTCAAACAATTGGTGGTCCTGATTTTGTGGAGAATCTCCATGGGACTGGGAGTATGCCCTTCTCTGGAAGTAACCAAATGGTTCTCCTCTACTGCTTGAGCCAGGCCAATGTCGACGAGGCTGGTGTGCTCAGCAGCGTCAAGACGTGGACTGAACCATTCCCAATAAATTTGTGGGTTTTGATTTTTTCCTTTACAATCTCCCTCGCTTATTTCCTTTCCGTTTATTGCAAGCGGAATAGTCTGGCAGAAATAATGTTTGTATGGGTTTCCATAATGACGAGACAGGGCCTCAAGGATTCCTCCTTTAAGCCTAAAACTAATGTAATCTTCCTCCTTTCAGTCATGTTTATCCTGATTCACTACGAAAACGAGATTACCAGCCTGATGGTTGCCCCTGAGGAGCCGAAAGTGATTGCCACTTTGAAGGAATTCGTTGACAGTGGCTACAAAATCCTTTGGCCATCTCCGGCGTATTGGGGTGACCAATATTCTGGAATTTTCAGAAGCGAGATGATTTTAAACAAAATGAATCAAACATTTCACTACTCCGGAAAGTATAATATTCATAAGAGTTTGTCCCTTCTAATTAGTAAAACAGAAAGGTATGCCGAAATTATTAGGCGCTCTAATGCACCAGCTCAGCAAGCCAGGATAAAATATAATGCGAGGAAAAATTTTGGTCGGGAGATTAGTTGTCACGAGGTGAAGCAGGAAATGGGAACTTACCACCTTTTCCGGAGAATCCATACGAGAAACAGAGTGTGGCTGGCGGAGACAATGGTACGAATCAGAGATGCTGGATTAGCACATTTGTGGGATACACGAGCTGGGAAACAGGCAGCCAGGCTGCTGGAATTGAAACAAGTTAATCATGCTACGTGGAAGTTGGGGATTATTAATTTAAACAAGACTTTGGTACTCCTTCTTGGTGGGGCGGGGATATGCATGTTTGCAGCTATAATTTGGTTAATAGAATGTGGAGTTGTGGACGCAGCACAGCATATTTGTTTAGCATTTTACAGAGAATTTATAAGTCCTTTGCATATGTCGGTTTTGCAATATTTCACTTTTCGCAGAAATGCTGTTAAAATGTTTCGAAAAGTTTGGTGAATTAGGGTTGTAAGCTGTAACGTGATTAAACTTTAATTAATTAATTTTAAAACAATATTTACCATTTTATTTGACAGCTTATTTACTGATTATTTATTATTATTAACACATCCCTTTCTAATATTTAAGAGCCACCTAAAGGGATCTTTCTACCTATCCCGAGCAACAAAGTTTCCCCAAAAACAATTCGCCCAAATAAGCTACCAAGCCAGAGGCCAAGCCCATCAACAATACCATCCAAACTACGTAAAGTGAATTATTTGCAACTTCCACGTTGGTGTTCCTATTCATATTTTCCCAAATAGTTTTCTTCGATGAGAGCAGCATTTCAGCCAACGTCAGGGAATTCCACCGCGAAGAACCATCTCCTGTGTCAGCAGAAAATATATCATACTTATTTGCTAGAATCGTAATTTCATAGATTCGTTGAAACCTGGAATAAATCCCTGAAGCTTCCAAAGTTGCCAAATCCTGAATAAATCTCCGTGTGCAATAATCAGGCCAGAGGAACACCCACGTTTTCAACTCCTGAAAAAAATCTTGCTCCGAATGGGGCATTGCGGAGCGTCGACCAATCACGCCAATTAAATTCCTAAAAATTATGTCTTCGTCACCCGGACTAATGTCACTTAGCCCGGATTTTGTAACGTATGCAAACCTCGTCAAAAAGTTGTATTCGTAATTTTGGTTGGATTTAATCTTAAAATTTTCGAATTGCGATAGACTTATTATAAAATGCACCTTGTAAAAAACGTGACTAATTGTGCGAGCAACTAGCAAATCTAAAATTTCCCTCGACTTTGTCTCTAAGCTTTTGTTCGGCTGAATAGAATTTGTCAGATAAGAATTAGTAAAGATCGGCATGCTGGATTCATTGACGAGTTGTCTCAACGATGTCGGGATGTTTGAAGGCTCCGGCTGCTGAACGAAGTGGGAGTACATTGTGGACGTATACGAAAATCGAAGGATTAAGGCGGAAAAGAGCCAAATAGCCAAGAGGACTAGAAGGACTTTCTTTTTCTCAAAACGCCCCCTGAATCCCTGACTTTGCTCCAACATTAAAGAGAAAATTGTAAACAACCCCAGGCTTCCGGAACTCCCATTTTGAAGAATGAAAGAAATATAAAAGATGCACACAACCAACAACATCCAACTTGCCAGGTCTAAAGGACGAAACAAGGCGAGCATCGACTTGTTCTGCCACTCTCTCGATTTCGCCACAAAAACTGTGAATTCGTAGCCGGTGAATGTGGCCCCGAAGGGAATGATTGTGTACGACGACCACCTCCAGGCTTCCCAAAGAATTTCATGTAATAGCAGGTTCTGAAATTGTTCATTACCTTCTCCGTGCAAATATACTTTCCGGTCAGGCAAAAGTATTTCCTTTCGGCAAAGCTTGGAACAGTTGCGACGATTGAAGATGATTCCCATTGTGCAGCTCTGCAAAGGACTAAAGGCATTTCGGTCGAGCTTCTTAGCTTTGTCATAAATTTCGCAATCCTTGATGTCATCCAGCGATCTTTCTCCTGGATTTGACCAGCCGAAATTAGCTGTAGCTCCGAAAAGAATAGCTTCAAGATGATTGATTGAGTTTGGGAACTTTGGATGTATTCGAATGATTGAATATTTGGGGTGACGGTTGGTCGTTCCCTTTTGTGGGATTGCTGAAAGGAGGTGGTGGTTTGTGATAAGAATAAGATGGAAGGCGATTGGTGGATGAAGAGTTAGTTCTGATGGATGGTCATTGTCTGCTGCAAGAATGAGATATTCGGGAAGGTATGGGCTAAGACTTGTTTCGTGTTTGAAGGACGAGTAAAGTGAAAAGGAGACTAGAGCGAGGGCTCTTTCCTGATTATAGTTGTCCACGAAGTTCGTGTTTTGATTAAAGTTTCTCAGTGGCGCCAATTTTGGGATGTGGGCGATGCAAGGACTTGCTCGTAATAATTTGCGAGGTTTAACTAAAAAATGAGGGGTGGAATTTAATGACGGATTTAATGATTTGTCTCGGAACGGTATCCAGAAATGGAAGTTGGTGAAAAGTCTGGCCGAGAAAGGTTCTTTAATGTTGAAGATGTAATTTACACACTTCCCGGAAACGGTGCACCATTCCATGAATTCTTCGTGAAGAAGGGGCGTACTAATCTTGCCCGAAGTTGTTGTATTATATTTGGGATTAGTGTGAAAAGAGAGTGTGCATTCGGAGAAAATTTGAAAGTGTGCTGGATTTGAGGTGTGCGTGAGGGGAAAATTTAAACTCAAAATTAATAAAACGGTTGAAATATTGGTAAGTTTGAAGGCGTCCATTTTATTTTCAATTTGGTCTCTATGACAATGATCAAATTTACTCAAAAAAATCTTCAGGAAAAATAGTAACATATATTGCTTCAAAGGATTTTTGTAAATGGATTATTCGAAGCACAAAGCCTGCTGACTCTCCTGAAGCTGTAGCCTCTTGCACAGTATTCACTGAACGTGAATATGTATCGTCTCGTAAGATAAAAATAGCGTGAATTCCACTTTGATGAACAATGCATTTTTATTGTACTAGTTTATTTGAAGTTTTATTTCCACTTTGCAACATCCATTCGAAACGAGCCAAGTTCTGCAAAAGATTCAGACAATGCTAAATTGACAAGCAAAAATTGCCAAGTTCTGAGCAAACAAAAATAGTATATGAGTAATGATGATCTCATTCAATGTATTAAAATAGTTACATTTGTTGACCTGATCAATTCACACTTGGACTTATTGTTAGCACTTCTTTGCTCTAAAGATGAATCAATTGAATTCAAGGTGATTATATTGATGACGAATATTAGTAGAATTTAACGACAGACTGTATTTCAAGCTATCAGGAAAATTGTAATGAAATTCTTATTGTTTCCGGGCTTGTTATGTCATTAACATTAATTCATTCCTTCAATTCATTCCTTCTAGAAGCCAGATTGCTGACGCATGTTTCGATAGGACTTGACAGACAAAGGTCTTTCAGGAAAAAACCGAGATGGGAAGATCGATATTTTTAAAAGTTCTTGTTTGTATATTCACCCTCGTAGTCTATATCTTTACCGTTGATTGTGAGTCAACGACGCCAAAACCGGTAAGTTTTAATATAAAAATATAATCATTTAAAACAATTATGACTTGTTCATTTTTTGAAAATCAGGGTCTGCATTTAAAACGACACGGGGATGGTTGGTTCGCGCGAACATTTCCAGCGAGTAATGACGGGATACATCCTGAACCCTTAAGTGGTTCCAACTCAGAATCACAAGTTCAGCCTCCGTCTGAGGAGAATGAATAGTTCGAAGTCACAAACAAATTAATCCAACGAAATGTAGGACCTGGAGTGCAGAAATCATATTCACCATTTCTATTAAACTTGAAAATCTACTCTTTGCAGACCAACAAAATTAATCAAAACCAAAAATATTGCACAAATGAATTGCTCGGATCGATTGCTTGAAGCATATTCAAATAAGCATCTCGCTTATTTGCGAGCTTCGGTTTGCCGACGACGAAAGCTGGTTTTTCAATTTGGAATTAATTTGTTAAAGAGTCCATGTTTTCGGGACTGCCTACCACCTTTACGCCCGGAGAAAAATTCCCGTCTACGTAAACAAAATTTACTGATCCCAGTACGAGCAAACACATCTAGATTTCAGAAATCATCTCTTCCTGCAATAGTGGAAATGCTGAACAACCTTTACAAAGAAGACAAAACTCCTTTCCGCTTTTTACTTACGGAATTTTTTTTATTAATTGAACTTTTTAGTTTTTTTCTTGTATTTTTTGTAAATCGTTATAATTGGCATTGTTGAAATATTTTTTTAAAATTCTAAACAAGTATGAATGACGATGTGAGCCCTTTTGGTGTATGATAATTTGTGGCCACTGCACGTGCTGATACAAATAAATCAAATCAAGGCTTGGCTCTTTGGCAAGTCTCCGGATTGGTCGGGTTGGCTTGGTTGAGATGAGTGAACAAGTGTGATTTGAAGCCACCGGGATCCAATACAAAATATCGAATTTAAACTCAAGAAGGTCGGAACTCTATTAGAGTTGCCTATCATATATGTCGTCTTTGTCCTCTTGTGACAAAAACCAAATTCGATATTTTAATGATTAATGATTTTTTGGTATGGCTCGCATTAGCAAACTAAATGATTGTTTCATGATTGGATTCGACTTGAGATGCAAAGCACAAGTACTTTGTCAATCAAAACAACTCATTGGCTTGCGCCACCTCTTAAATAAAATTGGATTGCGAAGGACTTTCAATTTCGGTTGTATACGTGGCAGTTTGTCATTTACCAGCCTATCATTAAAGCTATAGAATATTCACACAAAAACATATTATTCACATAAGCATTATATGCCTTTGTGACTAAAGCCAGTAGCTCCATTTGAATTCAAAAAGTGGAAATATTAGCAGAAATACGAATGTTTTCACTTTTATTATTTGGGGCTTTGCCATTCTGTGAGGCAGCCAATGTGCCCATAACCCCACACTTTTCCGTTTTCACAGAGTGCACCTTATCATTCCATACATACAAGTCCTTGGAAGTTTCGACTTCGATAAATTTAATTGAATATTGCCGACTCTCAGCTAAATGCGTTTGTTATTTCCACAATTTTGAGTCCAATTCCACGCCTCACAACAAGTATTATGATCTTTGGAATAGTGGACCAAGTGTACATTCTATTGAACCTGTTGACATCCGGCATCCAACCACACAAGCACACCCGCACATGCATCACTCACATTCCACAACTTCCTCCATTCACAAATTCGAGACGGCAATATTGGCTACTTTTCAATGCCACCCGTTTCCTCTTTACACTATTCACGCATCCTCTCAGCGCGAAACCATTCGTTCCCCAATATTTCCTCTTGGAGACTACCGACAACGATTACCCAGCAACAATAGAACTAATTCCTCCAGTGGCATACAAAACTGTGCTCCTCTCCCCTCAAAGGATGTTCGTTGTGGAATTGAAGCCGCCGAAAAGTAAATGGTCCCGTGAGCACAATCTTCCTCTCGTTGAGGTTATTCCCATTCCATCCTCCTTAAATGAACTCGACGAAGGATATTCTGGACATATTCTAGAATTTGGCTTCCGCCCTCTCCTTACGGATCATGCGGACAACGCAACGGCTTGCGAACTATTCAATAGTGTGAACAATGACAATATCCTCTTGTACCAATCAACTGTTGAATCTTGCTCATTGAAAATAATCTTTAATCGTCGCAACTGTTCAGATGAGTGCCGACGATTGTTATTCGTATATCCATTATACAGGGCGCTATTCAGACAAGCGAATATTCAAAGTTTGATAAATGGGCGGAAACTCGGAAATCATCTTCACGCACTGCTTCCCTTCGGGGCAACCTGCGGACATCAGCATAGGGGAGAGTGTGTTTTGTACAAAAATTATTTTCCTGTGCTGGTGACGTCATTGAAG
>JAQFZW010003463.1:0-12865 GCA_034687055.1 Heteromurus nitidus
CATATTCTCACATTTGGTATAACGTAATACATAATGTGAGATGAGAATGAAATTTTTATTTTTATTACGAGAGTGCTATGAGCACTTGACACCTTCTGGTGATCTTTTTGTGCTGACTTCATGCTTCGCGATGTGATGAAGGTGACAATGGGGAGTAGGGTGCAGAACAGAAAGTGACAAACAAGTTCCGTTTTGGTTGTGAGAACTAATTTTTCGAGTGTAAACTAAAAATAAAATGCCGTTGTGTTATGTTTTTTTGAGAGTTACGTTATTCATATGAATGTGAAAGAGGATCGTAATAAATGGGATAATTTCAATGAAAAATTGTGAGACATGAGGATGCTCCAGGAAAGTGAAAATCTAAACTGAAATTAGCAATTTCTGAACTTGATTTAAGAAATTGAATTCTAGGAACAGAATTTGAACAACAGCATCATAACGCCAACGCGTTATTAAAATCCGTTTTGATATAGAAACTGACACAGCACACCCGGAACAAGACGTGACCACTCATTTTGCACCTTATGCCAAGAGATAACATCCGCATTCAAATCCAAAAATTACTTAAATGCCACCATGTATTCATGTTTGTCATAAATGAAACACGGGTTTTATTGGGCGATGATGAATGAACAAGAAAACATGAATATATGTTTATACCGTTTTGCGAAATGACTGTTTTTAATGATCCCGTCACAATTCCCAACTTTATCTCGTTTATCTCAACAAGGATTTCATGTGTGTGACACACTCGTCACAATCATAACCAGAAGTGTAGCCTTTTATTAGTCATAAAAACTACGCTAACAACATAAATAACACATGTCTTCTTCCTCTGTTTTTGTCCTTCATTCATAGCATTTTTTATCATCAAACGATTACAGATCGATGTAGGTTACAGTGAGTGAGTGAAGGAACATCAAAACATCATCAAACCGAATTATGTTTTCTCCCTAAATACATACGACGACGAGAGTACATCCCTGACGATGATAATCATTAAGATTGTAACAAGATTTATTCAAGATTAGAAATGCAATTTAAAGAAATATTAGTCATTTTCAACCAAGTAGCATATCCTTCCCACATATTTTCCTCTCTAGACTCTAGGACCCCCTCAAGTCACATTAGAGATGAGCATCATCTCACATCATCTCTCTCTTTCTCCTTTATGATGATATCATGGGAAATCACACACATTCATATAACGCAACATGTACACCACAGCACGACACGACATTTTCAAATGGAGAGACGACGCCAGAGTAATATAATCGTGACACTTTTTTTCGACAGTGATTCCTTTCAGCATTAAAAAATGCTTCGCTATAACGTTTGTGTTGTCGTCTTCGAATTTTTTGGAGGAAAAGGAAAGAAAGTGGGACACACCAACACCAACTCCATTACACATTCTCACCACTGGCCACACACTATATACATCCGTCATATAAATCCATCTTTCTTTCGGCTGAGAGAAAAAAATGACTGTCACTCATGAAGATAATATGCATTTTAAAAAGCATAAGGAAAACATTTAACGAGTCCATGAACTTGAAAAATATTTTTGTAGAAAATTGTATGTCCTTCATCGAATGAAGTTTTTTCGAGTAACTGAAAGAAGCGGTAGCATTTTCTGGGAGTTGTGGAATTTCAATTAAAACTGACATTTTAAAAGAGAACGACCCGTTGGTCCATTGAACTGGTTTTAAATGTTCGAGAGAGAGAGAGAAGAAGAAAACTTTTTCTTTTTTCTCCTTTCATTCCTTAAATCAAATTTAGTTCGCTGCGACTGGGGTTCCGTTTTTGTTGCGTGAACGAACATGAGTGAGAATGAATCAGCAACACAGTCAAGACTTTTATTGATTACTCATCTTTTCAGTTGAGAGAAAATTACGTGACATGTGATATTCCCTCACACAACGAATTTCATTCTGGCATACTTGAATGAAGGTGAATTGAATCAAGATACATGGCCTTTCTGTAAACTAGGAAAGTTAAGCGAGTTGATGACTTGCAGTGATGCAGTCGCATTACTTTAGTGTTTTTTTCCTAAGAAAAAAATGTTGTTTTTGGTAACCCACTGCTTTCAATTTCTTATTTAGATTTTCTCAAAGAAAAAAAATTGTTTAGAATTAGAAGAGATGCAAAATGCAATGAAGAAGTAGTCAAGTGGTTAAGTGCACCCTGCTGCAATTGACACCCTGAGCAGTTTTTCACAATTAATGGAAAATGCATACGCATGTTTCCTTTTTTGAAAGGAGGCAAAAGTTGAAAGTAAGTAATAAGGAATACGCTTGTTTCATGTGTTATAATGTGGACGAGATAAAATAAAAAAAGTGAAACTTTAGTCAAGGGTTAACTATATTAGTCTCGTGATATGATAGGTGGGCGATGCGATGTTCGTGTAATCCACAAATTCTTTCCGGTGACATGCTCCCCTATCTATATGAAATGAGATTAGATTAAATGGAATCTAGTTCCTGTTGCTTATTTAGCTTCCCTATGCGCATATATTGCTTTTTTATTGCTTGTATTATATACAAAAATTCTAATCCACCTGAAATGAGCTTGATGAAGAGTGATTTTTCATAAAAATTGTTTTCTCTTTTTTTGGTATAGTGTTCCTCCAGCTCGCCACTGCCCAAAATCCAGCGTATGTACCTCAGCCAGCGGTCGGAGCCAAAGTGGGTTTCACCACGAACTTCACATGTCAGTCACATGGCGTGCCGATTTCCACCTGCCTGTGGGAGAGAGAAGCTCCCGGTGCACCGACAAGTTTCATTATCAACTTCAATCCCTCAAATGCCCGACAAGGTGAGAGCCCTGTGCCTGGATACTCATATCTTGGAGATGGACTGGAGAAGGGAGAGTGTGGCGTCACCATCAAGACCGTCAGGGAGGAGGACAATGGGACCTGGAAGTGCACTCTTATTGCTACCACGGGACTCTACAGAGGCGTTGTTGACCTTGGCATTCTGAGTAAGAGCACCAAAAATTCCTTCTCTTATTTAATCCCATAAGTAGTACTCCTACACACACACATTATTCACTTGAGATAGTTTGTTCTTTTTGGTAAATCCCCTTCGTTCATGACTTCATACCAAAAAATCTCAAAGTCATCATCATCAGAGATCAGAGGGAAGCAACTTTCATGACGATCTTTGACCATATAATCATAGTAATCCTATAATCCTATTTGTAACCAATCTATAACTTCAAATCGATATATAAGGGCAAAGTCAATTTTGTTTTTTTGGGAGAAATAATATATCCACCAACCGCAAATCTGGATGCAGCTAGTTGAACTATTACAATAGATTCATCAATGAAATAGCCTCTGGTTCGTCATTTTAAGTATTATCTTTCTGCCATCAAGTATTTGATATTCTTTCCACACACACACAAACCTACTCCTTCCACACAACTTGGAGGAGTCAAGGTCAACAAGGAAATTCCAATGAGGACCAAAATCAGTTGGTAACTTGATGATGGAATATTTTTAAGCTTGGATTTGGTACCTCACCTGATCTGGATATGTTCTGGATATATGAACATGCATGCTGCTCGTATCCTACGATATTTTCATATTTTAAGAATAAGACCAAAACCCGCAAAACAGGACAGACTCTTGAGACCGACCGGACAGGGAGCATAATAAAAGCCGGTTACCGGCTAACACACGTGCAATTTTATGTAAATTTAGCTGGTCTTCTTTAACTTTTGTATTAATATGTTGGCTGGTCAGAGTCAGAGTGGTGTAATTTTGATAGGAACTCGAGCTGAACGAAGTGGCATGCTATATAATATTATATTCATTAATCGTTACACAATCGAGATTTTTCTTTACACGTCGAAGTTTACGTGTTGCATCACATCATATTTTTACACGGATCCTTTCTCAGCATAAAACTTCGTGTGTGAACATTTGAACTTTGGTGAATGTGAACATTTCTGGAAAAACGACAAAGCTTGAGCTGCTTGAGCCAGCTCTAATAATATAGCAACACTGATGGTTGCAAGGTTGAAGACCCTGAAAAAATGCTTTACGATTTGTAACGTGCAAAACTTAAATTGCTTCACCTAAAATCACTTCAGAAACTTAAATGACTTTGTCATAAATTTCAACCGCAATTGCAAGTGACTCTAATGGTTCCAATATCATCAGCCAATTGTTTGCAAACTGCATTCTAACTGCATCACGTTATCTCATGCGCTCAAATTGCGCTATCACAATGATCGAACCTTAATCTGAGTCTGAGACACGTATAAAAAGGTTTATTTTGCTCATCTTTTTATCTTCGAAAAATCAAAATGTAGGGCCATGTATAACATACTTGGTGCAATGTGCACACTAAATTGCATGCCAATCTCGTCAAACCTGCGATGTGTGTAATGCGTGTGCCATATAGCAAATGACTAGACAAGAATCATGATCATCACACGATCAATCGATCACATTTGCGAAAAAGGGATTCATTCCTTTAAGTAATGCTTGCACAAACTTTTTAGCTCTCGCATAAACGTTTAAAAGGGCTTATCTCGCAGAAATTTATGAATGATTGGGATTTTGACAATCTTCCCCTTGTTTTTCATTCCCTCTCCTCATCATGTTTAGTTCTCTAACTCGTGCTCCTTGTCGAAGTTACATCCGCATACAAGAAACATTACAAATGAGACGGAGCTAACAGAGAGAGAGAGAGAGAACAAAAAAAATCTCGATTGCACGAGAGGAGTGGTATGCCTCCAACTCATTTTCTGCACATACATTTCATTCAAGCAAAATCCCTTTGCTTTGCAAAACTCCAAAGTACATCCATATGTAGCGTACAGCGCACGCAAAAAATATTTTGTCCCGTTACATTGTCTTCTTCGTTTGCTGACGGATGGATGATGATGCTGATGATGAGGATGACTATGATAAAGGATTCAAACTCTCTGTGCTCTTGCTCCTCCAACTCCCGTTCAAAACTCTGAAATCGTGCAGTCATGCAGACAAAACATACTTCTCCTCCTCTCCACATATTATATTCTTTCAATTCAATGCAAACACGAAGGACCGACGGAGGCATGCAAGCATGCATAACATATTTACCATCATTTTATATATTATCCATCCCCTCTTTGCATATTACTTTTGCGCGTTTGTGTATACACGTTGCGAACTTTTTTTTGAGATGAGAGAAAAGAATACAGAGTCTCTGAATCTCGTTGAAAATGAGGGGAAATGCAATTTAGGCCAGTCGTTGATGATGATGTTGGTAAGCAGGCAGAAATGATCCGTTTTGCTTTGCTCATAGTTCACACAAAAAAATTTTTTCACTCACTCTTCTTGAGCAAGGGTGTAAGTGCGAAGCGGATCGAATATTATGCACTCAAAAAAATCTTCAGATGAGTTTGACGTGAGGCGGGATGAAGAGGAGGATGACGATGCTGAAGGAATGATAAAAATGACAATGAGCCGCGGCAGCATCTTCTTTAATATATTTAAGCCTATGAGCACATCTGCATATAGGCTATTGACTTTTATTGTGTTTGCCTAAGAAAAAAAAGATAATTCAATGTAATTACTTTTGATATAGAGGATGATGAGCACATTGTGATATAATAACACATTCTCAAGTGCTCATTCATATAAAACTTAAAAACTTGATTGCTTTATGCTCGCAAGCTCGCGAGCGCGAGAGCATATCTATCCGTGTACGGGAGAAATAAGCTGTCATCGTCGTAATGAGTTGTGATGATCTCTGAGGAACAATACCAACTCTGTAATCCTAATTTTCCTAATCTTCTCACTCGAATCATATTGAGCACACACACTCCTCGCACTATTATAACTATATAATGCTGTGTGGTGCAATGCAATTTTATGATTTGTTATTAACTTTTGTGATACAAAAAAACAAAACTGCACACAAGTCACAAAAGTGCTACACAGACTACCTACATATTTACATGCACGTACTAGTGTTTCATACGTCAAACACACTATTTTACACTGGTGCTGCAGAACAAGATCTTAATGAATTGGAATTTATGGGATTTACATTCTCTGCCGGAGAGAAGAAGAGTCGTCTTGGGAGGGATACGCTGTGAAAAAATAAATTCCTTTTATTCCGCGTGCATACAAAATATGTACGTATATGCAGCACAGTGTAAATGGAGGGTGGAGGAGGCACATTGTTCACTTCTAAACTTCCAACTTCCTTGACAAAGGAAACAGTTAGTTTTTTTGAGACGGGAAATTGCAGGGTATTGTATATTACAATGTGGGCGCTCTGTGTTCCTCGTAACCAAAAAAAGTTAGTAGTAGCACAAAGCAGCTCACGTATATATAAATTCGCTATGTTAAAGGAAGATCTGATTGTGTAATATATGAGTTTGAGCACATCTTATGCATAATGCAAAAAAAGAAGAGATTTTTTCCTCTTGATAAACTCTAAAATATGTATTAGTTTTTCCTCGGAAGAAACTAGAAATATATGCATAATATAAGTATTGTCTCGTCACGATGATTATGTTATGTCGCTCATCTCTCTGTTCTTTCATGTACGAAAAAACGACTCACATTATAAATATTGATTTTTTCCGATAAAAAACAAAAGGAGTGAGAGGATGATATAAGGTGCATGACCTTTTTGTCTCGCTTTTTGAAATGGTGGAAAAATCATTAGAAAAGATAATGAGAGCACGTATTGACGTATTCTCTTTGGAGGAGAATCGAGTAAATGAATTTTTTTCGAGTGTTTTGTCTGTGATGCACTTTGGAAATGTAAACAAGGAAGTTATTTGTCTGCAGCATGCATAATATGAATGGTCGGTCTTTATTACAAGAAGGAGCGGACCACCTGCCACATGTCATCTCATTAAAAATAATAACAAAAATTTTGTTTTTGTATATCGAAGTCATGATTATCGGGCAAAAGAGTTTTATAGAGAGGTGCTCGTGCTTCTGCTCGCCCTCGTCTAATTATTTTCGATGATTATTCATGGCTCTTGAGACCGTCCCCCTTATTTCCTATATTACTTTCTTGTCTACTTTATTGCGCTGATGACAGCGTGAAAGTTTTTTTTGGAAGGAAAATGTCAAACCAAAGTCAAAAGTACGTGAAACTAATCCGCATTGAACCTTCTGGCCAAAATGGACTTGAAAGCAAAATTTGGTGCGGAGTGTGTGAAACTCGTTGATGCACAGACAGCGTATATTTTGAGGCTGCTTCTGGATTTGACACATTTGCAATGGAAAAAGTTGTGTGTCTCTCTCCCACAGTCACTCCGAAGTTTAGGGACAAATTCAAAGGGATTTTTCCTAGGCTTCTGTAATATATACGAACACTCATTATATTTGAGTACTCGTGTTTTCTGCGAAGAATATAAATTTTGCAGAAAATGGGACAGAAAAATATATCCTCTCATCCTAGATTCTAAGTAATGGAAGCTTGAAGCTTACAGTTACCAGTACGTTACGTACACAATATTTTTTTGCGTGTACAAAAAAGGGGAAACCGGATGAGCTTCCCATTTTGCCAGTCATTCTTTGGATGAAGGAAAAGCCTCTTTTTTGCGGTCTTCATTTAGATTAACTTTGGCAGAATTCCGCGTGCGACCGACCTCATCTGCCTGCTGTGACTGACTAAAGCCCCTCCTTTTTCTTTCTTTATCCTAAAAAAATGATCTACTTTTTCATGTTCAATGCATACATAAAATGTACACAAAAAATACCTTAAGGTATACATTTATGTATCACATTGTAACTTTTGTCGAGTTTATGGCACACATGGTATCCTACACCACATTCGTCGGAGGAATGTCACAATCATAGAGTAACGTTAATTAGGCGAAGCTGACGTGTGTGTCAACCTGGGACTTGAATTAGTGAAAAAAAAGTTTATGGGTTGACATATGTAAGTTGCTTTGTGTGATGATGATGATGATGTTGATTGGTAAATTAAGTTTCCTCTGACCCGGAAGAAATATGTTCCATTTTACTCTAGTTTTAGGCAAAGCAGATGTATATGATTGCAAGTAAAAAATACTAATATAAACCTTTCCCCTTTCTATTTGATTAACAGGAAAGCCAGATCCACCCCAGTTTAATCCAAGCCTTCTCAGCAAGTTAGTAGACAGCGATGAGAACCGTTTCCTCAACTCCCAGATCCCCAACATTGCATGCTTCTCGAAGAACGGACAGCCACCACCAAGATTCGAGTGGTTCGTTGGTAAGAAAGAATTTCAGAAACAATATTATTATCATTCCAATTTTGTGGTATGTTATGCGGTGGTACTGATTGATTCCATATTTTTTCCCAACAGACGATGACCGTCTCACCGAAGATCTCACTCAGACGAACACAACGATCGACGTCAATTCCGGAATCGTGTACACATACCAGTCTCTAATCAACCACAGATTCACATGGAGAGACAATGGGAAGAAGCTTCGTTGCGTGGCCATTCACGACGCACTCGGGCCCAATGACGAGAAGGAAGCCAAAATGGACCTTGATATTCAATGTAAGCATACAGCACAGGGAAGAAAATCGTACATCGAACCACAGAAAATATTTACTCTATTATAAATCATGTTCGAGCGAGCTCCTGGAGAGAATATATCCACAGCTATTTTTAATACAAGAAAGAAAAAGTGCATAATGCACTTTCTCCACGCGTGAAAGTCATAAAATATCGGAGGGATTAATACAACATGTTGTAGACGCCATATACGTACAGTCCCTATATATATTTCTCACATCCGTTCACTTTGGCTTTTCTCCAGCGAAAAAGGGAGAGAAACGTCAACGTGTATGTTATCGTGATCTGAATACAATTATCACTTTTCCTTTTCGATTCTCGTGAAAAGTGGGAGAGCCTTATGAGCTGGAACATATCTTGTTGCCAAACTTTTTTCTTCCTCCTTCTTTTCTCCCATTTGTAATTCATGACATGACACAATAATATATTCCAGCATCATATATAATATCATACGCTTATTCTCTTTTTATATGATTCCTGCAGTTGCACCAAGATCAACTCGAGAGGGAGACGGCAACCGTAAAAGTGTACGTGCTGAGATCGGAGCGGAGCAAGTGTTGTCTGTGAACGTGTCAGCGAATCCGAGGCCGACGAAAGTTGTTTGGAACGTTGATAACAAACCGATTCGCGAGGGGGAGAATACACTCAAATATGATGCAATGATCCTAAAAGAAGTTGAGGTATGTAAACGAACAAATTATACACGCGAGTATCCGAGCCCAACACAAAAATAGCGGAGAAGAGTTTACTCATTCATGTAATGCGGAAAGGCGATATCTTGGATATTATTATTTTTACATGGAAAATATGTGTTCACTCTATCACTTCGAAACGAGAGAGTATTCTTTCCAATTTGAATATTAGATTGCGTCTTGTGGATGTGTGTGCGGTGAATGAAATTATAATAAAAAGAGAGGGCGGAATTATTGCTCGAAAGTATATTTCATGATATTTTTCTTCTTCTTCCGCAGCCTGGAGTATGGGAGACAAACTTGAGGATCAAATCCGTGGAAGAGGAAGACGTGAACAAGCACTTCATTCTCAAAGTGCACAATGACTTTGGCGAGGCGAATTTTGATCTCTACGTCGCATCGGAAGCCACTGGTTCGGGTATTAACAAAATATGTGCAATACTAACCACAACAGTCTGTGTATCTCTTTTTTTAAGTTTCCATTTTCAATTCGAGGAAAAGAATTATCCCCTCTTATAGAGCACTTTAGCGAGTAATTGACTCTCTGTGACTAACAAAAAAAATAAATGGTAGTTGTTTGGACTAGTTGGGCTTCTTATAGTCTCTTTTTACCAAGAAATTATATGTATCCTCTCAGTCCTCAGGGTGTTTTAGTATCTTTTTCTTCCGAAAATGCTTAGCTTACAAAAACAATTATTGGAAGAAAAGTCATAAACGTTGACTAATTCATTTTGTTAGCAGGATATTATTAAATGTGTTCCTTGGACGAAATTATTTTCTAGGTGGACTCAGCGCCGGCGGAATAGTGCTCCTCATCCTCGGCATTGCAGCACTCTTCATCATCATCGCCCTAGTCGTTGTTTATGCAAGAGCCCAAGGGTTGTTATGCTTTAAAGGTGAGAGCCTCATGCCAGACTTCTTATGATTTGCCACTTTGTTGTCTTAAGCACACTATTCGATACAAAAAGAAAATATTAACCTTTTTTAAGTTTCTCTCTCTCTCTCTTTGCCAAAAAAGAGAGAGAGGGAAGTTTTTAGTCCTGTTTTTTGTTCGTACAAATGTAGATATTTATTAGCTAATTGTTTTTTATGTTCACTAATTTATTTGTATATTTTTAACATTAGGCAGAAAACAAAAGATATATGTCACCTTCACAAAAAGTTTAATTTCTTTTTTCTCACACCTAACTTTCTGTTCACACTCTTGCCTTGCACTATATACATTTTCCTTTTCTTTTCTGAACCGGTTTCCTTTTATACTTTTAAGTTCTTCCAGGAAAAGTTACTAGCATACGGATAAGAGTTTTTTTTACTTTCTTTTTATGGGCTCCGTAGAGGATCTGATATATATTTTAGAGATTTGACTATAGATCTGCATCTTGTAAGTCCTTTTAAAAAACTGCCTCGTGTTTGAGCTAGAAAATGGGTACTGCCATACAAAATACCTTCTTTCTATTTTACAAAATATCATCACGTGGATCTGAAATAATTTTTTGTTTTGAGTACAAAAAGGCAAACTTTTGACATTTTTATTTTCATCAGCGTTTCTTACTCAGGGGCATATATTTCTCTAATTGAGAAAATATTTTAAGTCTATAATAAGTGTGGGTATATATCATCATTAGATGGCAATTTTTGTTTCCGGACAGTAAGCTTCAAACAAGAGTTTATCGTAGATTCCATCCAAGTTCTAAAAAGAAACATAGCAGCTTCAAAACAAATATCGCTACGTACGGCTTTGGTTGATTTTACCAAATTGCGGGGTAATGTTTTTTATAAAAGAAAATCTTTACAAATCCAAAAGTCATAAAATTATATGAGCTTTGCTGCTTCGATCAGGTTGATAAATTTACACAAAGAGAAATCAAAACTGCATACTGCATCACACATCATAAGAATCAATTGCGCTTATTATACAATCACTTTGTCGGAACTGTTTTTTTACAAGACGAATGATGAATCTCCACTTGGAAATATATAGCAATTTTGCTATATTCAACTTGGAAAATTAGGTGTAGAATAGAAAATGTTCTCAAGTTGTTGCATATAAAATAAAGCCATACTGAAGTTATTTACAAGTCGTTTCCTTTTTTGTTCGAAAACGCTGCTAATTCTTATCCAAGCGCCTTATAAACAAATCAGTTCAACTAAACAAGGCTTTGTCATAAATGATAAATACAATATATGTCTGATTACATAACGGTAACAGCCGTTTCATTCTGCTTCTTACATAAAAGCAGAAATATGCCAGTGCTTTACTAAAAAAACTGAACTATTTACTGAACGTTAATTGATCTTTATTGCCTCTGCAACGATATATGATACAAACTTACAGAATTCACAACGATTTAAAAAAAAGCTCTTGTACATACAAATCCATTAATGCATAATTGTACACGTACAACCATTTAACACAAAAATGTTTTAAGGAGATAAGTACTTTAAATAAAATACAAACTGATATTCCTCTTTTTCTGAAGAGGGTTTCATCGTACCTTTCTGCATTTGATATTTGTAAAAATATATAAAAAATACAATGGAACAAATACAACGATTGCAAACGTTGTGCTATAATATATTTAAAACCATATTTGCTATTAATTCAAAAAGAAAACAAGGCAAATAAGACCACTGCCAATGAGGAATGCATCTTATCTTGTTACTCGTATTAGCTTTATTACTGCCAGTCGGAGAAAAGAGTGAAAGCTCATTCCTGAAAAAAAAGTATTTTAGAGAAAGCAGTTTTGGGAGAAAAGGGCTTCGGATCATGTTAAATGGCTTGGCTGTGTTTGAGTACATGAATAAATTATCCAACCGAATTTGTGAACATATTTCCGGAAAAAAAATAATAACATTGTGCAAACTACTATCGCTGTAAAATATTTGTACATACAAAAATTTGTAGATTTTACGGGATTGTGTATGGCTTTACTTTGGATAAAAGGGATGTAGTGGATTAGAGGTGGTTGGTTGTTTTGAAAAAATACAAAAATTGCTGGTCAATGTTACTGTACCAGTGTAACATTTATAGCTGGGCATGAATGATGCATTTTTGTATATACATAGAATGAAACGGCACATATAAGATGAATGTGAATGAGCACAATTTTGTTCGTTGTTTGCATATACGATATTATGGAACTCTTCATAGTGCATGTGAATATTGTGAATGCTCTTCATGTGATTTGGGATCTCCAAACAAAGAAAGCAACGAATCATAATCATCTAGATGATATTATTGTAGCTCATATATACAAACAAAATTTACAATAATCACACTACTTAGCTAGAACATATTTTATATTTGCTTTTGTAATGACTATTTTGATTTTTTTGAGTTGCAAGTTGCAATGTTGATTTATGCATGTTGACCAAAGATTGCCTTGAGTTTAGCTCACAAAAAAGTATTAAGTTTTGTTTATACATTATTATTTTGCATAAAGAATATATATATTATATTATGATTTTGTGTTCAAAGCTCACTTTTTTATGCAATATTTTTTATTTAATTTTTTTTGGTTGAGAACACAAAAAAGTATACCTCCTTTTGAGATCCCATCTAGCATATTATTATACATTTATACATAAAAATTACATAGTTTTAAAGTACTGGACACTTTTAGAAAAACAAACTGACAAAATTT
>JAQFZW010003464.1:0-12862 GCA_034687055.1 Heteromurus nitidus
AAGTTGAATTTAAAACTTCACACAAAATTCACAAATGTATAGATGAGAAAATTCTGCTTCAAATGATGTAAAATTGAAACTAAAATAATGGCTAAAACCGGTTCAAATGGTAGCTTAATGTGAAGCTCAATATAGTCGTGTCCGTCCGGTAGCGTGTCTTGAAATTATACGAAACGTAATGGGTCTGTAAGCAGTTAGTAACTTTTGAAAAAGTATTTACCAAAGGTTAATACCACTTACTTGTTTTATAAGTATGTTTGCATTTAATATATATACATATACATTTTAATTTATCTTCATAACAATAAATAAATAAATAAACAATATAAAATAATAATTTTGTAAAAATTGTAATAAGAACACTTAATGCAAGTGTTAACACCCGATCACCCGACACGTAATAACAAGTAATGGGAATTCATTAACATTTTGGATTAGAAATTTTGTAATTGATTACAAGTCAGGTTCTGCTGAATGACTTCTCTTCATGTGACGTCTCAAACTACTCTGGATTGCATACGACTTTCCACATCCTGAGTGTGAACACTTAAATGGCTTCTCCATCGTATGTGCCGAGCGGACGTGGTCATCGAGGGACATTGCATCGCTGAAACACTTCTCACACAATGGACACCAGAACGGCTTCTCTTTTGTGTGCATCTTGAAGTGAAAATTCAAACGTGTCTTCCTGGGAGCTTGATAAGGACAAAAGACACATTGGAAATATTCAAGGTTTCCAGTGTGGGTGCGAATGTGAATCTTTAAATATCCCTTATCACTGAAATTTCTTGCACAATGTGGGCACGGATATCGTCTCCGCGTCGTGTGGATCGTCTTGATGTGCTTCCTCAAAGATTTCTCTGATTTAAATCGAATCTTGCATATTGAACACTGAAAGGGTCTCCTGTCACTGTGAATTAGCTGATGTTCAGTCAGATGTCCCTTCTGCCAGAATTTTTTGTTACAAGTGGAACACCGGTGTTGTTTCTCTGCATTCAAATGAACTTCGAGTGCATGCCTTTTCAGACCTTGATATGCGGAATATATCTTTGGACAATGTTCACATTTAAATTCCTTTCGCAGATTTGGGTCATGTGTTTTCATGTGTTGATTGAGGTAACTTCGTGTTGAAAGGAACATTCCGCATGTTTCACATTTGAAGTGTTTCTCCTTCGTGTGGCAGAACATATGTCGCTCAAAGTAATACCGACTTGGGAAGGGTTTCTCACATAAATCACAATTTATACGTGTTTTGGATAGGGATAAGGTGGAATGTAGTGTGACCTTATGATATCTCAGCCCATGTCCAGACTTGAAGCTCTTGTCACAAATAGAGCAGTTCCAAATTCTCTGAGAATGTGCTTGATGTTGATGATTGCGAGCCATATTGGGCCCATGAAAACTCTTTTCACAAAAGTTACACTTGAACAGTTTCTCTCCGGAATGAATAAATTGGTGTAAGGTGAGACTGCTCTTGGTGACGAACGCCTTATCACAAAGTGTGCATGGGTAAGGTTTCTCCCTCGTGTGAGATAATAGATGGGAAAACAATTCATACTTGGTGTAAAAATTCTTGTTGCAAAATATGCACTTTTCACGATATATCGTTCTTCCCATATTTTTTAAAAATTTTAAAACCAGTGAACCTTTGGCGATGTTTTGGCGTGATTCAAGTCCAAAGAATTTAAATGAACAGCAAATTCAAGATTAAATGTGTGTAGATACTTGTGGTTACAAGTATTCGCTTGCAAGTGATTTGAAAGAATGAAGTGGTGCGCACTTCGATATTCTCTGTAGCCTATGTATTTTTTGATGTTTCTTAAGACAATGGTTGTACTTAAACTCTAATGACTGACTTGTTAGTGAGTTGAGTATGGAGCAGAAAGCATTCCGATTTTGGTGACTTTTGAGGAGTCTTTACTTTATAGCGAACGGAATATGAAAGTACATGTATTTTGTTGATATGTGCTGCTTTGAGAATATACATTCACCAGAATTGACCAACGTGTATGCATATCCACACTGTCGTAGTTCCGTAATCCATTTCTGGTAAAAAATGCATTCTAAAATTAAACCAAAGGCTGGCTGACAATGTGAGACCCACTGTCACAGCCATTCTCCTCATTAAATACCGCTGTACATGTGTGTTGAAAATACCCGAATGCATTGGCAGAGAAATGTCAACAAGAATTATAGCTTGTGCCCTGTGCTCTTCATGCACAAGAAGAATACACTCCGCCACATATAGTCAAAATTTAATAAGCACCTTCTTTCTGATTTGAATGGTGAAGAAAAGGAAACAATATAAAATTGTGACATTGGAACCACAAATTTATTTACGACTGTATATATGCCCAAAATACCTGTGAATTTTGAATTACAAATTTGGTTGTTAATTTTCAGAATTGTTTAATTTACATGATCAAATGAATGGTACGAATCAGCGGGCAAACTGTTATTTAGTGAGCTTATGTGTGCCTGTAGAACTAAAATAATGGCATATAGATTTATAACACTGACCCTTCCTTACACTTTGAAATAAAATACATTTGCCCGTTTTCGACGAGCATATATACCGATAAATTGCTACAGATCGATGAGCGTAGAATTGAACAAATTTTCGTTCTATGCCTCCAGGCAACCTCAAAAGTAAAATAAATTAAACAAGTGCAAATTAGTAAAAGGAGAAGAATAAAGATTGATGAATAGTTTCCAGAGAGGGACATACGAAGAGGCCCTTGATAACTACGCATTTGTTGTATTGTCTCGTTCAAAGTGAGCCTACTCCCCTTCCACCGTTGTCAAGCCAGTTCAATTCCCGAGTGTATCAAACTGCGGAATCGTATCGAAATATGCTCCTTGTGAGCGGAGAACCTTTTGAATTCCCAAAAAGGATAAATCATGCCTAGCGATTCCTTGCTCATCGACGTAATTTCTTGTACAGGAAGTACAGTTGGAAAGTACAGTTCCTGGCAACTTCTCAAATACGATTTGGCAATGAATATATAATATCAATTTGAAACATTCTGGTTACTGGTGAAGCTTGTATTAACTCGAAGACAAAGTTTTAAATCATGCACATGTTTCCATGGAATGGACAAATCGAGTATTTCCCAAGTTCAGATTTAAAATTTAAGTACAAAGACCTAGATTTTAAAAATGGGCTTTACTGTGGAATGCAACCTGGAATTGGTAAAAAGTATTTCTACCAGTCAAGTAAAATTTCAATTGGGATTAGCCGGCAGTTACATGGAAATTCGGTTAGTATATTTTCTTGTAAATGTTTCTAGCAAATTATGTTTTACACGTCTGAAGGTACTTGTTAACATTGGGTGTTAAAGTTGAAAGTCCGGCTTAGCGTGTAATGGATTATCGAGTTGTACTGAAGTTGTTGAATCAATAATCATTATGGAAGTTTTCGAAGGCTGGATTTCGCGTGCAGTTCAAAAGGAAATTTGGCCGGAGTACTTCCGTGGAGCCCTTCTTTACATTCGATTGAGTTTGTATAGCAACATAAAACTGATGGAGACGACAGAACAGCATGTAAGCTGGGAAGAGTTTAATGGTCACATCGGTAAGAACAATTTGTAATTTGGCACAATGTGTTTGGTGAATTATCGTTTGGTGTACTGAATTTGGTAAAATGGTTTTTGGTGGGCGATCGTTTAGGCAAAGTGGATTTGGTGAAGCGTCTGACAACGAAGAACAATAGAAGCTCCATTTGTTATAGTAATCCATATTATAAAAGAAATTGCTAGATCATGAGCATCCGATTAGGATATACAAGACAAAAAAACAGAGCTTGAAAATTGAATTTTTAATCCAACATTTCTCAACTTGCTCAGGCTGGCTGGAAGACTCCCGTCATTCCTGAATCTCCAAGGACTTCGACGTCGCAAGGTTTTGCCCTCGCTTACCATGTTGACACTTGATGCCCGATAAGAGCTTTTAAAGAACCAAGTTGAGTTCCAGCAGAAACACGGTGACTTTACTACAGTACAGAGTCTTCATACAACACACCTACTGCTGGCACGGGCCCAGTTCATATGAAAGTTAATGAAAATTGAAGGAAGTGAATACCAAACTATGTAACTAGTAAAACACTTTTAATGTCATGAAAAATTCCTGTAGCGAACATAATATCTTTCACAAGTGTTATAACTATATGTTTGTATTTAATTTGCATTTTTTACAATATGCAAAAATTGCACTAACAAATTGTGCTCAAACTGCTTAAATTGTTTACTTGCTAAGCTCAGCATCGCCATGCATCACATAAAAATACGCACATGCATATAATCTCCGAGTGTAATAATTACAATTTAGATTCAGAATGCCGTCTCCTCACGTGACACCACAAACTATTATTGATGGCATACGACTTGCCGCACTTTGGGTCCGAACACTTGAATGGCTTCTCCATTGTATGTCTTAAGCGGATGTGGTCCTCGAGGGCCACCTTTTGGCAAAAACATTTCTCACACAACTCACACCAGAATGGCTGTTCCATTGTATGCGTTCGGATGTGGCTATTCAAGGTTGTCTTTCCGCGAGCTTGATAAAGACAAAAGACACATTGGAAATATTCAAGGTTTCCAGTGTGGGTGCGAATGTGAATCTTTAAATATCCCTTGTCACTGAAATTACTTGCACAGTGGGGGCACGGATATCGTCTCCGCGTCTTGTGGATCGTCTTGATGTGTCTCTTCAAACATTTCTCCGATTTAAATCGCACCTTGCAAATGGAACACTGAAAGGGTTTCTTGTCACTATGAGTTCGCTGATGTTCATTCAGCTGTCCCTTCTGCCAGAATGTTTTATTGCAAGTGGAACACCGATGTTGTTTCTCTGCTTTCAAGTGAACTTGGAGTGAGTGCATTTTCAAACCTTGAGGTGCGTAATAAGCCTTTGGACAATGTTCACATTTAAATTCCTTTGGACGATTTTGTTGATGTGTTTTCAAATGTAGATTGAGATTACCCTTCGTTGAAAAGAATATTCCACATGTTTCACATTTGAAGGGTTTCTCCTTCGTGTGAGAGAGCATATGTCTCTCAAAGTATCTTTGATGCGAAAAGCATTTTTCACATAGATCACAACGAATTAGTGATTTGGAGTTGGAGGAGGAGACGGTATGTACTGTGGCCTTGTGATATGAGAGTCCCTGAAGATATTTAAACTTCTTGTCGCAAATCGAGCAGTTAAACTTTGTCGACGAATGTACTTTTCGTTGATGAGTTCGAACTTGACTTGGCCGATGAAATGACTTTTCACAAACGCCACACTTGAACCGCTTCTCTTCGGAGTGAATAAAGATGTGGTATTTGAGGTTGGCCTTGGTGCTGAACGCATTATCGCAAATGCTGCAATGATGAGGTTTCTCTCTTGTGTGATGTAAGAGATGAAGAAACAAATTACTTTTGTCGCAAATATTCTTTTTGCAAAATATGCACGTTAGGCGGTATGTTCTTCCCATATTTTAATATTTAATATTTTCAGCTCAAGTGATGTGGAACAGGAGCAACTCGAAGGGATGTTTTGACGATGTTCAAGTGAAGAAGGAATTTACAGAAAAAACAGGAAAATTGAAAATTCAAGGCTAGTACGAGAACATGGAGTAAGTATTGTTCTATCGTAAATGACATGAAATAGTGAAGTGTACAAGTGGTTTTTTTAAACTCTTTTCAGTTCCGTTCTCTTCTTGTCAGTCTGTCGCCTGTAGTTATTTCTGTCTTTTGTTGTATTGATACTGTTGGGTGAATATACTGAGCATTGAGCATATATAACATGCATTTGCATTGTACATGTGTACATGTGATAATCCACAATCCATTTTCAATCCTCCCCATTCAAAGTTGAATCGAATGGGTAAATACATTTCCTGTGCACCCGTAGTGTGTTAAAAGGATTCATCAAAGTGAGGTGCTAAAGCCACCAGGACCCTTTTTCACATCTCTTCCTTACCATCAGAAATATTGTTTTGGGCTCTCCATGTCTTCATACATGTTGCATATGCATATGTATAGATTACACAGAATCAGAACATTTTTCTAATTTTTGTGAAGAAACAATACAATGCTTCTTCATACTATGGTCCACGAGGTTCATAAATGGGATTTACCTTCCCTGTCAGAATGATTGCGACATATATACACGGACTGTCTATCAACACAAGTTATTTATGATCCTCGGGATTTATTTTGTCCGAAATGCTACCACACGATCGAAATTCCCGAATTCGGGTATCAGCTTCATATGGGGATATGTCATTGAGAAAAGAGCTGATTTCATAATTTCATTATGTTCTCAATACTACTCAGCTCAGTGACGAGAGTGACATGACGACGGAATTCCACGAGCATTTCATTAACTTCGAAAACGTCAGGTTGCAATTAGACGATGTTGTCGTGGGAAACATGATCTCATTCAGGGTGGCAGAATGGGAAAATCTGTTCGAAAACATAACAATATGCAGCTTCTGCTAACAGACATTTCAAAATTTAATCCATACTTACGCCTCCGATTGAACTTGGCGAATTTTGCTCGAGCGAAAGTTTAATTTCATTCCGTAATATCGTTAAACGTGGTACTTGTCAAGAGAGGTGCTCTTAAACAGAATACAAGCGGGATAAAATGTTGGTCGTCCACTATGGTAATATTCACCAGCGGCAGAATAGAACGTGTGGAAATATTGAGACTGGTGGAGAGGAAGATGATGATATCGGGAAGTCGGAGATGAAGCAAGAAATGACAGAAATAGAGACATCAACGACGGTAACACGTTTTTTATCAAAGTAATGCATTGTTCAGTTAAAATTGGACATTTTTACGTTGGAGTGCTCGGCGTGGATGAAGAATGAATTTTAATCGATAATGGCTATAAAATAATATAAATAACAAGAATGAAAAGTTTGACTAGATCTCTGCTCGTTTGGAGTGTAAAAATAGGCCAATTTTTATTAAAACCGAACAGATTCATTTCCGTTAATGGTATTTGATGGCCGAGAGCATAACTTGTAGAACGACACAAAGGACAACTTGTCACATTAAATTCTCTGTGTCACACAAAAAAACCAGAGGGCTGATTCATCGAATTTTAGATTTTGGCAAATTATCTATAATTTATTTTACTTATATTATAAATTGCATTTGAAACATGATTCAAATTATCCTGAAACATAACAGATTTCCAATCGTAAGTTTGTTAAGTTCAAACCTCTCCGAGTCATTGAAACCAGCCCCGACATCGTACAACCCCCATAACCAGACTTGCAAAGGAAATGAATAAAAGTACAACAAAATAACAGGGAAGTATTGTTCCCAAAGGAGAATAAATGCCAATTGGCATTGGCTTCAAGACGTTCCCAACTTCTTCCATTAGCATCATGCCAGCATACTTCTTTTGGAAAACTGGTCTGAGATTGAGGACCCTTTTCAAAATTCCCATATTCAACCACCGTTCATTCACTTCAGCAACCCTTTCCGATAATTGCGACCAGAGACGTAGACTACCAATCCACTCCACCCCAATTTCCTCCGTATTAATTACTTTGCATAAATGTATTTCTTAAACGACACTGACTCTTGATCCAAGTGCTTCAGCAAAGTCAAACATATTTTCGTTTGATAAAAGCAAGCGATTTTCAATTATACAATTTACAACCTCGGGCATGCTGTTATGCAGCATATCCAGCATTTCGAAACCTATCTCGATGACACTTTCAGCAAAGGATCTTCCCTTGAAAAAGGATTGCAAGACTTCCTTATCTCCGGGAGGCAACATATTATAAACTGCCAACGAGTAATTAAAGTTCGCTACGCGAATATTGTATCTCAAAAGATTTAACCCTGCCAAAGATGGGAATTCAAAGACAACTACGGAGTGGCCGGAAATGCAACTTTGGTACGAGTATGAGAGGAAGGACGCCCACACAAAGTAGCCCCAAACAACTTTTCTCGAGTGTTGATATTGGCATGGGATTTCAAACAAGGGCCAGAGGAATCGACTCTTTTTGGGATGCTTTTGTAGATGAATGCGTAGGCAGAACATACCAAAAGGATGGTCAAATACGTCGAGCTTCCCACGGCATACAATGTGCTAAAGTCGTAATCCAGCAGATTTCTCTCGACGCAAGTGACCAATCGGAAAGGAGCCTCGTGAATGAAGAAAATTGAGCCTCGTGTGAAAGCAAACTCGTTCGGAATGGAACGCAATGTTAATTCTCCCAAGCGAACTTGCAAACTATTCTGTGATTCGAAGGTGGTCTCTGCTGAGGGTGGTCTTAAAGTGATGTTAATAACTGGCTGAAGTAAGGAAAAGTATGTGATGAAGTCATCTTCGCAGATGGACATTGACATTGCAAAATCCTCCTTAGCTTTAATCATGTTAATATGGTTCATACAGTCTTCGGCTGAGTCCAAATCGTGATGAAAACCTCCAAGCTCGACCTTCCTTAGGTGGCCTTCACCATTCACTGTTTTACTGAGAAAGTTAAGGTCGGAAAGTGTGGATACGTGTGCCGTGGGCAAGTGTATTTCAATCAACTTTTTGGGGCATAAGTAGCAATAAATGTGGACCAATTCTGAACCGCCTTCAGAAATAAAATATATGGCAGCCTGGAACGGGGACAACTCCTCGTTAAGGTCATCAAGGAGTAGGCTAATTGAGGTGATATTTTCCACAAATATAAAAAGGGGGATCGTGTCTGATGTGCCAAAGTCGGAACTTTGTATGGCCGAAATGGTTTCGTTCACAGTTTGGACGTAGGCAATGAAGATAATGCAAGTATTTCTGAATTTTTTGGTAAGTCGAAAGTATCCAACTTTTAGGGTTAGCTCGTCGGAATTGTCATCATCGATGGTAAATAACGAGTTATCTCCAACAGATGTTGTGTAAGTTAATGTCCTTAATGTATGTCGCGTTGCACTAAATTGGGTTTCGATTTCGCGATATTTGTCGCTACGTATTAAATTTGGTGCTGAAAGTATCCCAATGTGACAGTCGGAATTTAGCAATGGGGCAAGTGTGTGAAATTGCAGGGTTGATTTTGGAAACGTTGACAAGGAGAAAATCACAAATGCTACGAATATCATGGCGAATATTTGTAAAAAATTTGTGCAACAAGACTACTTTGAAGTGATCGAAGTTAATGTTGAATTCCTGTCGTTCCTCTACTCGACAAATGTTCATGAACAGTTGAAGTTTTAAGTTGTTTATATGTATGTCGTCGGTAGTTGCTGAGAATTTTGGCCATAAACAATATGGAAATCGGTTTTGCACAAACATTCTACATAACAAAAGGCCTCAATTTACATTGGCATATCATGTATTTAATTTTTCGCCAAACTACCTGCCTGCCAAACAATTTTCGATGGATTTGGCCTACGATTTTAAGATTAGATCAAAAAGCTATATTGTTTCATTCACCCCATTCACTTAATATTTTTTGATGCTTCCGACCTCGCGAAGTATATCGCCATATACCTGCATAATAATTTTGCAAGCGAATTTCTATTTCATAATACTCCCCTTGACAATTCCAAGAGAGCTTGGCTTAAATAATAAAATCGATAGGATCAACGCAGCGTTCTATGTTTTTTAAAACGATATTGACAAATAATATACAACAAAACCTGCCAATGCATATGAAATTTAAGTTTGGGTTTGTTTCCATGTGAAATTTCTTACTGATGTTCGCTGATGTCAAGATTGAATATTTGAAATACGTAAAGAATATTTTATGGTATCCTAGAAGTTAGAAAACTTGATATAATTCGTATTGGATTAATATTGTTACAATGATTTTTGATCTGGATCATTCATATATAAATTAGTCCATTCTCATTTTGCAAATGACTCGATATGGGATTAGCATTTAATAAAACAAGATGAAGCTTGAGAAGAAGTTGTTGATGGGGATGGAAACCATGTCGGGGCGTCATTGTATTCACCGAAGTCACGAAAAAGCTTGCATTGCCAATTCAAACTATCCAGGTTCGTCAGACGCAACTTTCCGAACCGTCCAAAAATATGTTGAATATTTAAGGTCAAGGGCAAGGTTTAAGATAGCTGAAATCTCCGAGTTGGCAATTATTTTTTCGTATAAAAGAATCTGTTCCACATTTGGAGTGATTTGGTTTAATTGCAAAGGTGAAATGTTGAGCGTTGAAAACAACGTTAGGAATTCATTGAATTTTGACTGATCCATTTTTAATTCCAGACCCAGTGACAACTTACAATCAACAATACGCATCGAAATGGATAAAGAATTTGTTCAAGCGGAACCTCGACACGAGCTCAACGTTTGACACCGGAACCGCAATGGTCATCGTCCGCTAGCAACGAGTTGCTAATGGACTAATGGCTAATGGAGGGCATCCCATCCACTTTGAAGCTTCCCATGGGTCGTCAAGTAAATACGTAATGGAGTTGCAAAGTTTGCGGCAAAACGTATACCATACTCTTCAGATTCAAAGTCCATATGGAGTCACATGAAAGCGTCAAGGACGTTCCTTGTACATGAGTAGGATGTTGGAGGTACGAATCCCAAACTTGTTGCGTCGAAATTCTTGACTGATTTCTGAAAACAGTATCCTCTTTTTTTAGCCATTTTAACAACAGACCGGACATGCTACGGCATAGGCATACGCACAAGGAAGATTCACAACGGGTCCGATTTGAGTGCCAGGGTTGCGGTAAACTCTTTTATAGAGGATGCCACGCAACAAATCACATGCAAAATGCCAAGAAAGCGAACTGTCCCATACAACCATACAAAATTATTCAGCCGGACGGAAGTTGGAAGCTGGGAGGGCGAGCTAGCGCAGCATTTGATGAATAAACTGATTCCAGTTCCGAGTCCACCTAAATAATGACTAATTATCCGAGTATACACAAGCAAAATAAGACATCTTTCTTATCGTCAAATCTATAATAAATCTGCACTGATCAAGTACGAGACTTGATCAGTGCGTACATGAATTAAAGGAAGAGTTAGAATAGGGGCTGATGCCCAAATTCATTACTCCATAAAATCTAATCAAATGTAGGTTTAAATGCTATTGATTAGGCCTGCAATAAATGCTGATACCAACCCGCGGACACCAGCATAGGGAGAGTGAATTCTGTACACATTTTTTTTCATGTGCTGGTGACGTCATTGAAGTACAAAATTTTGTATGCATGTGCATGGAGAATTTTGTACTTCAGTGACGTCGCTCCAGCTCAGCTCCTGCATACCCTTCTATGTTGGAGCTGTGCGATCATCATGTTTTGTTGAAATGCGCATGGTGGCCAAACCTTTTAGTTATAGTCCCCTTGGCTGATACTAGGGTCTGACGCCCAAATTCATTATTTCATCAAATCAAATATATATATGAATCTAATTTGTACTATAATCAGTAAATAAGTAGAGTACTTCACCTCTCGTATAAATAAGCCAATCCTAATTCAGCGAAGACAAAATAATGATGACCTTTTATTGTTTCAAGAGGACGTTGTCCTCTCCGGACTTGTACGGGCTTCTATTTTGGGGAATTATACCTTATACCCACTATGAGAGGGTCTCTCATTACTGTATGACCCGATGTCGGCTCTCCCTTGTCCCAGAATGCTTTGTTGCAAATGGAGCACGAATGTTGTGAGTGTCTTTTCAGATGATGAGGTGTAAAGTATGATTTTGAACAATGTTCACATTTGAAATCCTTTGGACGGTTTTGTTTATATGTTTTCATGTGTCGATCGAGATTGCCCGCTGTCGGAAAGAACCTTCCACATGTTTCACATTTGCAGGTTTCTCCTTCGTATGGGAGAGCATATGCATATGCTCAAGGGAACTTCGGAAACATTTCTCGCATACCTCACAATTAAAAGTTTGTGGTTTGGAGGAGCTGGAGTGTTATCCCGGCCCCTCCGAAAATTTAAAAGTCTTGTCAAAAATCGAGCAGTTAAGCATTCTGGTCCCCCGCTAAACTACTTCGATTCCGGTATCAACGTCTTTCCTCTTCGTTACAAAACGAAGGCGATGTTTTGGTGCCATTCAAGGTAAATGAAGTTGAAAGGAAAATACTCCGAAGAAAATCAACATTTGTCACACTTGAACAGCTTCTCTTCGGAATGAGTAAAGAGGTGGAACTTGAGTTTGCTCTTGGTAGTGAAGGGATCATATCGCATGTACATGAATTTTACATGACATGATCATGTCGTCTACATGCCATGAGAAATCCGACATGCCATGACATGGTGACATGACATGGCAAAGGGCAACATGACATGCCATCAAGCATGTACATGATCATGTAAATATCTACACCATGGTCCACGAGGTTCATACAATGGGATTTACCTTGCCTGTCAGAATGATTGTGACATATACACGTACTGTCTACTGTCTATCAACACAAGTTATTTATGATCCCCCTGCAGTTATCTTGATCGAAATTCCCGAATTCGGGTTTAAGCTGGATATGGGGACATGTCATTAAGAAAAGAGTTGATTTCATTATGTTCTTAATGCTACTCAGCTCACTGACGAGAGTGACATGATGAAAATGTCAGATTGCATTTAGACAATGTTGTCGTGAGATATGAGAAACATGAACTCATTCAGGGTGGCAGAATGGGGAAATCTTTTCGTAAACATAACAATATGCAGCAACTCGAAGGGATGTTTTGACGATGTTCAAGTGAAAAAGGAATTGAGAGAACAAACAATAGAATTGAGGAGAATATTGAAAATTCAAGGCTGGTACGAAAACATGGAGTAAGTATTGTTCTCTCGTAAATGACATGAAATAGTGAAGTGCACATGTGGTATTTTTACTCTTTTCAGTTCTCTTCTCTTCTTGCCTGTCTTTCCCCTGT
>JAQFZW010003465.1:0-12861 GCA_034687055.1 Heteromurus nitidus
ATTATTTTCTACCTTTACTAGCACATTCATTCGACGCAGGACTAGATAGTGCAAATGTTTTTGCCTCAGTTTGTTTTTTAGGTTAAGCTCCACCTTTAGCAGTAGTAGGAAAAGTGTTTTCGTTGGCAGCGAAATTATTGTTCGCATCTGATAACATGACAACGAGGAAGTAATTATTATTTTGAGTTCCCATTTCTGCACAATTTTGTAAATAAGCATACCAAATACCGATTTCGTTTCAAAAATATAAACTCGAGAGTGTAATTAGCCTGAAGGATATATCATTTGTGCGAATTTGCCGAAATTTGTATCTACAAAGAACTTTCGTCGAGGGTATGCCATTATTAAATGTAATTATACGAATTTAAATGGATGATAAAAAGTGTGTAATCGGTAGCCAGAGTTCTGAGTAAACTGTTTTCATATGAGTTTAATGAGATGGTGCATTTAATATTGGACACGTGGCAATGATTGTTTGTGCTTTATTATGAAACAAAAATGCTCTTCACTATGAATACTATTATGATGTCATTTGAATGTTAATATTTTTCACGTATCCTTAAACACTGTCTTCGGAAGTTTACGAAATATAAATTCAGTTCGGGTTTTGTGGTTGTTGTAATAATAGAGTGGATATCACAATTTGCGCATCCTGTCTCAATTTCAACTTCGAAATAAAATATTCCATGTGACAAATGCAAAATTTACCAAACTAAAATTAATTATTGGAGAAAAGAGCAATGTGAAATATCTGAAATTAATCCTTGTTTTTTGTCCTTTTGAGGTATTTGCTTTCCTGTGGAGGCTGAACTGGATTTCGGTCGTTGGCTTGGCTTTTAACTGGTCATTTTGTTGGGCTTTGGACACATGCTCCACATACGCGAAGAATGCTAAAAATATAATTTTTTACGCATTATTGCTGATATGAGCTTGTGCGGAAACCGCAGGTGTTCCCTTCCTCCGTGAATTTGAACTAATAATAAAACACTGGATTTACGCAACAATAATGCAACTAATTACACGGGAAAAGTATGATTCAACACGCACTTTGCACGCATATAAATTGAACTGGAATTTCGTAAAGAAGTACCAATCCTGTTCAACACACTTGTCCAATTAAAACTCTTCTTTCAAGGTAAAATTCCTTTACTTTTTTGTTGCGTCACAAAATCCAATTAAAATTTTAATTTAAAAAAATTGTTTTGCAGGAAATTATTAAACCATGGCGAGAGTGACTCTTCTCCTTTTTGCTGCAATAGTTGCCTTCGGAATCATCGGAGAAATCAAGTATTCTCCCAATGCTGCGGGTCGGAACATGGATGTCGGATTGCTGGGGGGAGGAATCATTGTTCACGATGTGACGACGGAACAATGTCTACGCCCTGCTGTGGCTATCGAGCATGCAACATTTTCTGCTGTAATTGCAGTGACGGCGGATGCCGACAAGGAAGGCGGAAGAGGGCTCTTTCTGGTGACTCCCATGACGAAGTTGACAACTTTACAAAGCACGACAAGGACGGGGATGGTCATCATGATATTCATGAAACACATGCGATGATGCTAAGTGGCTCTTGCGGAAACTTCACTGGGACGTTAGAGGATTTCAAGAAGATTTTTATCAAGTTTGACAAGAATGAAGATGGCAAGTTGAGTTTCGATGAGATCAATGAGCGCTAAGTTTTTCGTGAAAGGTTTTAATCAAGGGCTTCCATTAAATGAAAATAATGTTTAATGTGAAATAAATACTTAGGATTAAAATTTCATTCATATTCCTATGCACAGTAATTATGTTTCTTATTAATCCTTTCGTGTTTTCAGCTTGTAAAAATTGAATGGTGGATATTAATGTGTTAGCATCCCAGAATGGGTGCTATGTCATCAGGTTCTTGTCATTCAACAGAATAAAAATACTATGACATAGTTTGTCTTGACTAAACTCAAGCTTCACAAGCTCAATTAGTAAATAAATACATTTTCACGTGTTGTTAATTGAAGCTTAACGGAAACATCGGCGGTCTCCTTCCTTCACCTACACGCGCATGTACGTCGTGTACTGACAATGAGTGTGGAAACTTGTTCACCGCAGGCACAATTTAATAACCTTCTTTTTGAAGTAAAACATTTCATTATTCTTAAAGTATCAATGCAATGCAATTTATTCTTTTGCTCTGCTAGCGACTATTCCATGGTCTTCTCCTCGACTCTCGTTTACCACAAGGATTTAAGTGAAATAATGTGGCTTCCCCCCTCTCTACATAATGCACTTTGGTTACAAAGGTATGATATATTGTAATAACAAATATTTTCATGTCTGGAATCTGGAAACGACTACGGAGATGTCTACACAGATTTTAATCAACATAATATATGATACATTTGTCAAAATAATAGCCAACTGCTAATCCTTGGAAACATTTATGATCAGTATTTGTTATGGTATTATGAAAAGCAAACATAATGTACATATATGCATCACATCACAGCTTAGAAAACCAGCAAGAAGTGAATCTGAAACTTTGAAAGCAAGAAGGAAAGTAGTGGTTTCGTTCGCTTATTAATTACATCCGCGATATGCAAATATGCTCAATCCAAAAATGATTTGGAAAGCTTTATTAGGCGAAATCGTTGAGGCAATTATAGTTAATTAATAAGTGAGTGACATCCTTAGGTTTTTCCAAATTTTCCATGCTGACAATAGTGACAATTAGCATAATTAATCCTGGCTTATTCCTCACTGGAGTTGGTCAACCGACAGGACGTGCTCACTGGTGCTTTGCATTTCTCACGGAATCAAATCATTTCGGAATTTTAAGGTAAATATTTACTTGCAAATTTTTTTTACAACTTATTGTTTCAAAATAGTTCTCGGCTCAAAGGCTCGGAGATGGCTCAAAAGGGACGCCTTGTTGTGGTCGTCGAGCTTGCAACATTTTCTGCTGTAACTGCAGCGACGGCGGCTGTCGGCAAAGGAGCAGGGGAAGAAGGGACATTACTAATGAAGTTAGTAATCATTTTCAAAAGCACGACAAGGACGGGGATGGCCATCATGATGTTCATGAAACTCATGCAATGATGCTCAGCGGCTCTTGTGGCAACTTCACTGGCTCATTGGAGGATTTCAAAATGATTTTTAACAAGTTTGATAAGAACGACGATGGCAAGTTGAGTTACGATGAGGTCAATGAACGATAAATTTCTAACTGGCATAGTATCGTTTATTTCCAATGTAATATTTTTGACGAAAGCTAGCCATACTATTTTAATGCTTTTGTAATTAATGAAAAGGATTTAAATGTAACTTGTAATTGATTTCCTAATATTCACCACTTCCTATCTTAGAAAATTCTTCTTGATAATATGATAATTTAGCTAAGCTTGCTTCCCCTGTTCCCTTCAGCTAGTTTTTGTATTCATGAATGCATAACATCAAGTTGGTTATGCTTACTTCTTGAATAAAATTGCAAACCGGGAATGTTGTGGTTTTATAATTTACATGTATTCTTGGAATAGTCTGGAAACTCGCTCTAGATTCGTCCTTTGCTTTTTAAGTCAGAAAATAATATCATCAAAATGAATCCATGTGACCAGAACCTTTTTTCCAATTCTCATTACGAGTTTCATAAAACAACATTTCTAAATCTATCAAAAGAAAACCTCATAATTAATTTAATTTTGCAAACCGACAACTTACTTAGCATAAATATATTACTGTGCTTTCGCAAAATTTCGCATTCAGAAACAGAATCCCAAACCGGGTCTCAATGTCAATTGTCCTCTCTCATCTGCATCCTCATTACTTAAGCCCACTGCCCATGTCACATCCAAACGTAGCCCTAAAAAGTACGTTTCCTGCAGCTTTGATTTTGAGTCGGTATTGCTTTCCTGTTGGGTGGCATTTTCCCCGGTCCATGTTTTTGACCATTTCAATTCTCAGAATAAGTTTCCTCGACGCGTTGGCATACCATCTACAAATGAATAAGTAAATAACAAAAAAATAACGTCCTGAAGTATAACGGAAACCTCAACGACATCCTTCCTAGGCACATCCTAAACATCAAGGGGATACGCACACATGAAATAGTTTAATTTTGCCTTCGGCAGACTTTCATATGGGAGAAGATTTTAATTTCGAGGAACGTCACTCCTTCAAAGGATCTTGTCGAATACACAACTTACTTTTTGAGCTAGAATTATTATTTTAAATATACTTTGTTATCTACAATTTTGGTTTTTTCCTGAAAATATTATAGTGACAAAATCATGGCAAGGATAACCCTTCTCCTTTTCACTGCCGTAGTTGCATTAGGGATCCTCGGGGAAAACCAAGTATTTTCACAATGTTGCCAGGCCACACGAGACTGTCGTAATTTCGGTTGGCTCAGAGACTGCAACCAATGTGATGACGGGACCACGAGGACGCCTTGTTGTGGCGTTCGGGGTTGCAACATTTTGTGCTGTAACTGCACCGACGGCGGATGCCGAGGACGACGAAAGAGGTCCATCGCAGGAGACACCCAAGATGACGAAGTCGATGAGCATTTTTTGAGGCATGACAGGGACGGGGATGGACATCATGATGTTCACGAAACTCACGCAATGATGCTGAGTGGCTCCTGTGGAAACTTCACTGGAACTTCGCTGGAGGATTTCAAGAAGATTTTTAACAAGTTTGACAAGAATGGGGATGGGAAGTTGAGCTATGCTGAGGTCAATGAACGATGAATTCTATTTGTCTTGAAGAGTTAAAATATTTCTTTAATTTTTGCTTTTATTTGGTAAAATGAAAAAAGTACATCATTTTTAGTTGTGCAAGAAGATTTTAGTGAAAATAAATATTTTGTAAATTTTTTGGCCATCTAATAAAAACAAAATGTATTTATATGAAAAACTTATTTTCGGTGTGTGCTCATGCTCAAACTTAAAAACACATTGATAACAAATGCCAACCCACGACAGTCATGATGACAACACTTTATTTTCCGTATCAAATCAGATAATCCAAATGTCATAATGGTCGCACCAAACATTTCTCCTGCCAACACTAGGCAACAGAAATTAAGTCCCAAGGTCCATATTAGAAACACTCTAACAACTTTCCCCCTTAACCTTAGTGGCTCCACGGACTTGTCATCATTCCAGATTTTAGTCGGGCTCTTGACCAAAACGCGATTTTGTACTCGTCTCGAATGTGTCAGTCCGACCATTTCATTTGCCCAAAGCTGCTGAATCCCAGCAGCAACAAATCGTTCAAAAATGTCTGCCACATTTGTGCTATGCGGGGGAAGAACCCCATAATAATATGCTCCAGCTGTAATCAACTCCTTTCCAACATGACACTTCTTGTCGTCCAATGAAGAATCTTTGTTAATCTTTACAAATGCTCTTGCTCTAGTTGCAGCATACATCGCCCACGGCCACACAGTTACCGTAGCAACCTTCTCTTGAGTAGCGAGCATCTTGACAAAAAGTTTGCTGCAATTTAGCAGAACAAATTCCCGTTTCAACAGCTCATTTAACGTTTCGATCACATCAGGTTTTCCTCCACAAATATTTCCTTGGAAACTTGAAGTGAATTTATGAAACCGATCTTGAACTGTAGCCAAGAGAATTTCGGACACGTATCTATGTTCAAAAACAAGGCTGTAGTTCCTATCGACAAGGTCGGCAAGTTTTGTTAACCGTTTTTCTGGTGGAGGCGTTATGAGAAAACTTGTCATTGTTCCACAGTAAAAATTTGCTAAAATCGTTGCACAAAACAGCCACAAAATAAAGAGTGTTGAGTATTTTAGTTTTGAAGTTGTTCCTGTGATTCCAGAATTTAGTAATCCAGAAAAAATTACGATAACTGACGAAGCTCCAGCTTTCCAAGACGACAGCGTGCAGATTAAAATGAAAGCGGATAAAAGTAGGCTCCATGATAAATAGTCAAATCCATGCAAGAATAGTCCAAATTCCCAAGCACTTTCCTGCGCACTTTCCGACTTGGAGCAATACGCAAAGTTGAAGGTGGAACCGAGAACTTGGGCTCGAAGAAAGGAGGGAAGTTGACTTTCACCAGAGTCATAGTAATCACGCCAGACTTTCTGCACAGATTTGGGAAATGTTTCAAATGTATGCATTCCTGGAATAAATGTGGGATTTTCTGCAATTTCTTTTCCGCACATTTCTTCTTTAGAAACGAGCGTTGAATTTATCGATGCGGCAAGTAAATTAGAAATTGAAATCATTGGGTAAGTCCAGGGCGGGTCGTTGTGATAATCCCGTAGCCTTGGATATGCTTCGAGGACCAATTTCAAGTCTGCGGATGTCGTTCGGATCAAGTCCAAAATGAGAAATTTTGGTACAGGAAGACTGGTAGGAAACGTTTCAATTTCAGAGCCGAATTTTGTGATTCGGAAAACTTTTTGGAGGATGGTTTGGTTGTCATGTAGTAAAATTGGCAAGTTCATGTTTTTACGGAAATTCATGATTCGCTAACAAAATTGGTAAAATGTTAAATGATTACATTTCGGTGCACAAAATTGTAGTGAGAGATAATCCGATTCAAGTGTGGAGTGTGGCGACAGCTTGGTAGTAAGCTTGAAAGAATTTTTTTGATAATTGCATTCTTCCAACGTTTGCACAATGTTTATTATGTATTTGCATGCAAATAGATTCTTTATCAAACACTTACAAAGTGTGGATTAGAGGTAAACATCTATTGTGACGGCTGTCAACACGCCACCGCATTGCAAACCGCAATCCAGTAGCTAAATTAATTCTCCTGCATAAAACGCGATGGGCTCATCAAATATTAACTATTGTGTTTGTAACGATGTTTTAGTGCTATTTTAGAGGAATATTCTAAAGAAATTCGACATGAATGAATAGATACCCAGAGCTAAAATGTTTCATCAAAAACTTCAGAAAACTATTCAACTTTGTGCTTTTTTAAGGTATGAGAGGAAAGTATTCATTACAAGGTTTCCTGGTGAAGTAATGGAATGAGAAATGTTTAGGGCAAAGCAGAAATTTTTTGCTTAATTTTCATTAGTTTTCATCAAAAAATAATAGCATATTAATTTTCCAGAAATTTTCACATACGAATACAATTAAACAGATAGCATGTCCAATTGCGAAAATTAAAAATATCCGCACCAACTTCCCCTTCAATTTTAGTGCCTCCAATGACCTCGCGTCATCTGAAATTTTCGTCGCGCTCTTGACCAAAACACGATCTTGCACTCTTCTCGAATGTGCCCAACCAACCATTTCCTTCGCCCAAAGTTGTTGAATCCCAGCGGAAACAAAAGTGTCAAACAATGTTGCCACTTTAGCATTATGCGGTGGTAGTATCCCATAAAAATAGCTGCCAGCTCCAATCCTATCTTGTCCCACATGACATTTCTTTTGATCAACTGCCGAGTCTCGATGAAGCTTCACATACTCTCTTGCTCTTGTTGCAGCATACATCTCAAACGGCCACAAAGTCACTATAGCAACCTTTTCTTGAGTTGCTAGCATCTCAACAAAAAGCTTGCTGTCATTTTGTACAACGAATTCCCTCTTCAGCAGCTCATTCAAGCTATTTAGAGAGTTGTGTTTGTTGACGGTTCTATTTTGAAATCGATATTTGACTGTAGCGTTGAGTATGTCAGGTGTGTACTGATGTTCAAATATGAGACTGTAATTTTTCTCGACGAGATCACCAAGGTTTGTCAGAATATTTTCTGGGGGAGGAGTGATGAGAAAACTTGTCATCGTTCCGCAGTAAAAAGTTCCCAAAACCATGGAGCAAAACATCCACATAATAAAAACCACAGAATACTTCAATTTCGAGTTTAATCCCGTGATACCAGCATTTAACAGTCCTGACAAAATGGGAATAATTGAAGAATTTCCAAATTTTAGAGAAAGCAGAATGGAAATTAGAATGAAGGCCGATGACAGAAGGGCCCAACTCAAATTATCAAATCCTTGCAAGAACGAGCCAAACTCCCAAACACAACGAGCCACTCTCTGATTTTGCGCAGTATGCAAAATTTAAGTGGGAGCCGAGCACTTGGCCTTGAAGAAATATCGGACGTTGCCGTTCGTCATTGCCATCCTCGTCAACATAATCCCGCCAAAACGGACAACTGAAATGATTGCAAAGTCGCCATTCCGGGTATAAATACGGGATTCTGTTTCAAATCACGAGACAACATTTCCTCCTTTGAGACGAGAGTCGAATTCATCGTTGTGGCAAGGAGGTTTGACAATGAGATAATTGGATATGTCCATAGTGGTTCATTGTGGTAATCTCGTAGTTTTGGATATGTTTCTAGAACGTGTTTCACAACTCCTGAAGTAGTTCGAATCAAGTCCAAAATTAAAAACTTTGGTGAAGCGATCTGCTCAGTTGGAAAAGAGTGATTTCCTGAGATGAACTTAATATTAGTAATGCTTGAAAATCTTGGGATGATAACATTGTTTCCTTGGATCACGACGGGAATGTAATACACCGGAGAGTCCATGGCGATGACAAAGTTAAAATTGAGTTTGAACTGATTTTGCAAATTAAGCAAGTGACAAGTGTGGCAACCAACTCTATTTCTATTAGATATATGTAGATGTTATATTCCTTAAAATTTGTTGTTCAAAAAGCTTCAAAAACTTAAGAAACAATTCAAGAGCTCGTTAAAGTTTTACTGAAATTGTGAATAGTGTTTTTCTAATAAAACGCAAATATATTCAAGGAAGGACGATAAAGGGTATAAGCAGTGTTTTTACTATCCCATTAGAATATATATCAATCAATAATTTATATTGTGGGCGTACATAGAAACAAC
This sequence comes from Heteromurus nitidus, assembly GCA_034687055.1. Lineage (NCBI taxonomy): Eukaryota > Metazoa > Arthropoda > Collembola > Entomobryomorpha > Entomobryidae > Heteromurus > Heteromurus nitidus. Next base: position 8,811 of record JAQFZW010003465.1, read on the forward strand.
TGACAGACGAAGATTGCGGAAAGTGGACTATATTCATTTTAAAACCAAATAGTGCTTTTTATCTTAGCACCATTGTCACTATTAGCATGTCCGCTTTAACAAAAGAAGATATATTATCTGGATCTCAAAAGACAAATTGAATTGACTTTATTTCAAGTGCTAAAACATATCAACCAACAAATGTATTTGACACACTTTTATAGAAACATACAGCTCAACATACGAAGCATAGGACACTTCCTTTTATCCTTTTCTGAAGATTGCAACAAATTTAAAATATCTAAGTCCATAACACTGGAGTTGGAGTAAGTGGGACAATATTATTCAGTTGCTATTTTCGAAACCGGAATCGAATTTCCAACATAGTCCCGGATTAACTTGAAACTTTGCTTATTTATAGGGATCATTAAAATATACTTCCAGGCCAATTTTGGGTTTCCAAAGTTCACCTGTGTCGGAGCTACGGGGGTTCAAAAATGGAAAAAACCCAAAAGTGTTGACACTATTTCTCCGAACTTACTGGGTCTGGGGCCTTCAAAATTTGCATGGGTATTCACAAATACATTACCCATGTAGGTTTTGTTCAGTTTTTCAAATAACTTATCCCATTCGATTTTATAGCGGTTTATTGGAAAATCTCCAAATTACTTCAAAATTTGGTGGAGTATTTCGGCCATAACTTCAACACCGCAACTTGAATCCAAAATCTAACGCCGGATTCGAGTTCTACGACCGAAAATACGGGTAGGTTTTTAATATTACTCAGATATTCCAACATTTGAAATTTACCGTAAAACCCGGTCTGGTAACTTTGCATAATAATTGGCATGGAAGTATATTTTAATGATCCCTATAAATAAGCAAAGTTTCAAGTTAATCCGGGAGTATGTTGGAAATTCGATTCCGGTTTCGAAAATAGCAACTGTATTAGTAAATATTATTCAACTCGAATGCACTATAAATATTCGACCACGTCCATCATGTAGTTAGACTGCGGTTCTGGAGCAGCTATACAAAGTATTGTATTGTGCGAAGCTGTATTTGACATACCATAAACCAGAGTTATGTTTTATGACAAATCAAGAGAACTTGCAATGCAAAGCTGAATATCAACATGGAACATTATTCATAATGCCCCAGATATATTGTTTCGACCTTTGCTTATATATATTTATGTCTTCATTAAAGATTAAAGAACATCGCAAGTCGTTATATTTCAAGCACGAGTTTTGGTTATGAAAATCGGAAACTTCTTTTTCCTTAAAATCACATAATAATCGACAGGGCCATAAAAATACATGTAAACAATAGATTGCCTAGTTTATAGTATAATATTTAATCCAATGTAACCAAGTTATTTCTATTCTTGTTGCTTTCTGGTGGTGATGGCAGGTTTCCTGTTCATGATTTCGCACATTATTATTCTCATGCTCGTGAGAAAAGTATATTGCGAATTTATAAATTGGAACGGAAGACTCTGAGGTTTCCTTTATGGAGCAAGGTTCGATGTACGGACATTTTCGATGCAGTGTTAATTCAAATAATATTTGCAAGGAAGTTCATTCAATATTTGTAACACTTTGGATGAACTTAAAATTTTCTTTAAAGATTTGATTAATTATATTTGAATGTTCCAAAATTTTCAATTTTGTATTATAATTTTTATCCATTAAATAATAGGCAATATCATAGCCTGAACCATGGCTAAAGCAACACGTTTCTTTATAGCATTTATTGTACTATTCGAGATTCTCGGGGAAAATCAAGTGCTCTCTCAATGTTGTGCGGCGAATCGTGATTGTGTGGTTGGTCTTTGGAAAAATCAGTGCAAACTGTGTGGCGACGGAACCAAGCCAACGCCTTGCTGTGGTCTTCGGGGTTGCAATATTTTCTGCTGTAATTGCAGCGACGGAGGATGCCGCACAGGATGGGTAAAGAGGTCCATCCAGGAAGAAACCCATCACGCCGAAGCGGATGACCACTTTAAGCGGCACGATAAGGATGGCGATGGTCATCATGATATTCACGAAACCCATGCGATGATGATCAGCGGCTCTTGTGGAAACTTCACTGGATCCTTGGGAGATTTTAAGAAGATTTTTAACAAGTTTGACAAGAATGAGGATGGGAAGTTGAGTTATGATGAGGTCAATGAACGCTGAATATACATAATTAGATGCTTTTAAATGGGATGTAATTTGTAATTACGTTCGTATAAAATTAATCACATTTGTATTTTAGAATTTGACCTGTTGACAGGAAAATTGTCAATTTAAATTGACAATTGTTTTGGTATATTCACTTTTGATAAAAAGTCGGTGGTCTCAATATATTTGCTAATGTAAGGATTTAATATTATTATAATATATGCTTTTTTATTATGACATTAATACTTAGGAGCCTCTATAACATGCAAATATGAATAGTACTTGCAAACTGTTGTTAGCTGAAGCAAAACTTTGAGCGATTTAAGATTACAAAACATAAACCAACAATAAACCTTTGAACTTAACTTCAATTAAAAGACGATTCTGCCGTGGTTTAGTCCATAAACTGATGATGACTTGTTTGTATAAAAAATTCAATGATTTTTGTAATCCACGTGAGGATTCAACGAAGTCGATTTCTTACAAAATTTACTAGATATCTGCTGTTACAATATAAATTCCTTATCAATTAGATTTTCTGAAGAAACGCCTGAGACGCAATTTCAAAATCAGATATTTCTTCTCATAGTCCAAATCCAACACATTATGCAAAAAAACCCATTATAACTGTCAACTGATGACCTGGAAAATTTCCGATTAAATCCATGCAAAGTGTGGAAACCCGCTTATCAAATCCTGAACATGTTTCCGGTGATGGTGATTGATTGCTTGCTCTCACTGCTTCAAGTAAATTACGCAGCGTTGTAAATATATAGGCCATATACATCAATATATCATTAGGTCGTGCACGTGAAGTGATTTTAAGTTGGAGTTCCATTTCATATCAGTGCCACGAAACACAAAAGGCCGATTGACATCTCTTCGAGGCAAATTGCATTGAATGAATTTAAGTACAAAAATGGATAACTGCATGATAAAGTTGTTAAGCTTGTATAAAAATCTCACTCACGTCGAGTCACGTCAGAGACTCATCAATTATCAATTTCCTGGCGTTTTCAGTTTCTCTGATATAAGCTGACATAAGATAAATGTGTTCCAAATAGTCCCGATGTCATTGCTTATTGCACCATCATATTTTTATGTAAAAACAATTAATAAATAATTATATTATTTGCCTTTGTATAATCAAGAGGCCCACCACTGAAGTTAAACCTAAAATTCATCATACAAAATTAGTATAAATAGGGGCACATGTACAAACGACGAAATCAAATCATCAGTTTAATTCTCGTATAAGTTTTTCCTCAATTCACATCTTTTTGTCCTGATTCTCAATACGAAATGACTTCAAAAGCTCTTGCTGTTTTAATTGCCATCTTTTCAGCAACATTGGCGAAATCAGTTCCTAACAACACAGGTTCTGTACACATGTATTTACTAATTTTAAACTTTAATATTCATCCTTCCATTTCTCTTACAAAAGTTGAATGATGACTTCATAAATTTTCATACAAAAATTACGCAGACCTGGTCTTCCTGGGAAAAACGGAGAGCAAATCTCTGAAGGAGAGTCTTTATTACCGTAGTACGTCTACTGTAAGCACACTTGTTCACCTTGAGCTACCGACCCGAGCCGACCCGAGCCAAGCAAAATCTTGGCTTTCTATAAAGCCGAGCCGACCCGAGCCAAGGAAAATCTTGGGTCGATATAAAGCCGACCCGAGCCGAGCCAAGGAAAATCTTGGGTCGCTATAAAGCCAACCCGAGCCGAGCCAAGCAAAATCCTGGGTCGGTATAAAGCCGAGCCGAGCCAAGCAAAATCCTGGGTCGGTATAAACCCGATCCGACCCGGGCAAATAATACAATATCTGGCATGTTTGCCGCAAAATTTGGAAGAAAGCACAAGATATTAGCTTATTATTATTATTATTATTATTATTATA
>JAQFZW010003466.1:0-12858 GCA_034687055.1 Heteromurus nitidus
GTAGGGGTAGGGGTGGTTTTAGAGGACGACGATCAGCTCCTCCAAACCTTGGAACTCGTGTACCAATTAAAATTCCAGTTCCACTACAAACGCAAACCAGGAGGAGCCTGGCCAAGTCTTTGGCAGCGACCACAAACAACGAAGCTTGTGCAGAGCCCATCAAATCAGCTGTTCAACAAGTCCTGACCGGTCCTCCTCCTTCAACTTGGACTTGCACTTATTGTGAGAAATCCTTCAATTTCAAATGTAACTTTGAAAGTCACAAATGGAACAAGCATGCCATCCTTCACCTCAAAGAAGAGGCTCTCATCTCCTCCGAAATTTCGGAGGAAGCTTTGGACAAAGCTCTGGTAGGGATTCATGGCCAGTTGAAGGCTGGAAGTGGAGTGATCAAGTGTCCGCTTTGCAAGAAACGGGGTTTTTATTCGAAATATAATATTAGGGCGCACCTCTTTCAAAAGCATTTGGATACCGTGGTGAAAGCAGTCAAGAAGGGTTCTGGTACTGGCACAAGGCTGAAGAGGGCTTACATTCGTCGAGTCGAACTGAAAAAGCCGCACAACTGGAATGGGAAGAGTTATCAATGTGAGTTTTGTGACAGGGAGTTCCCTAACAGCCAGCAGCTCCAGACACATCAATATCATGTGCACATGATGACATTGCTGAAGGACAGGATTCCTCCTTCAATCTCGGAAGGGATGATGCTGGCAGCAATCAGGAGGATCACTCCCAAATGCGAAGTTATTCAGAGAAGAAAGAATGTACTTGTGTACAAGTGCACATTTTGTAATGGCAAACTGTGGGGCACCGTGAAGGTCCACTTGCTCAAGAACCACTTGGATGAAGTGATTCGCGAGGTGGAGGAATACGAAGGGATTTGCCCTGTCCAAACCTCAGAAGTAGCCCAGCCTCAACAAGAAACTGAAGAAGATTCAGAAGAGACAATTGAGTGTGGGCCTGGAGAGAAAATGCCGACTCTAGAAAGAATGGGAATTGTGGCGAGGGTGCCCCCTCCGGAAAAAGTGTCCGTGGGGAGTAACGGTGAGTTCCCTCTGAAGCTATTTTCTTCGGCGACCATGACATCTGCAACAAAGTACAAATGTTTCACGTGTGGGAAGCTATTCTCATCGATGTACGGCCTCAAGCTTCACTACTTCAAGAAGCATTTGGCATCTCACAAGTCATGCAAGTGTGACCATTGTCCAAAGTCCTTCACGGTGAAGGCATCCCTTATTGCTCACCTCATTTCCACTCATCCCGTGGCCCATTTTGCAGCGCAGCTTCCACCAGGTCTCACCCTGACTGACCTCGAGTTTAACAAGGGAGTCACCAAGATTGTCGAGAGGAGTCAGAAATTCGCAAAAACATTGGAAAATGGAACAATGGTCGCGACAAATTATCGCTTTCAGTGTCCCTGCTGTGGCAGGATTCTGGAAACTATTGTAAACTTGAGGTTGCACATTGCTCGCAATCATCTGGATGCGGTGGTGGAAGCCACAGGGAATGCTGGCGGAGGGCTTGACGATAACTATGAATTTGAGAATAGTCTCAATGTTCCACTCGCAGGGGGACTGGAGTATTATCAAGAAGAGCAGGAATTTGTGGAAGAGGTTGAGGAGGTGGAGGTTGACGGAGGGGATGAAGAAGTGGCTTCAATCGAACCATCCTCTTTGTTACAAATAAAGATAAATGCTGATGATGACGAGCAGGCAGAGGCACAGGTTGATATGGATACTCTTGAAAGTGTTGAAAGTGAACAAACTGTACGAATGCAGACAATCGATGACTGAAATTATCAACAATAAATAGAGAACTTTATAAATACCTTTTTATGTTATTACTGTTTTTGAGACGTTTTGAAAACTTTTTTATACATTCAATTCAAATATAATGTTTAAATTTATACAATCAAGAATAAAATATGTATGATAAATGTAATGAAATATATTTTGCACACGCACAAGGATTTTCAATTTGCTCCATTCCATTTCCAGTTATCATTCATTCATAATTTTTTTGCTGAACGTATGCATCAATCGGCGGATGCTTTCATGCATGTAATGTATCATGGAAATTTTCTGTTATCACAATGAACACTCGACCAATATTTATTAAAGTCATGGTATAATATTATTGAGTAATCTTTATTACCAACCAAAACTCAGGAAAGAGTACTTGCTGTAGCTGTTTGTACCATAATATTGCATAACACATTATATATTATACATATATATAGTTATTATATGCTAGCTATTACATGTTACTTCTCTTGAACTCTGCTTACTAAAAAAACACAGGACTCACCCAAACAAAACTTGTTTCATTCATGAATAAGTCCTCTGGAGCTTTGGAGTCAAGTATCATTCACTGATTACTTTATCTCTTAATATTGTGCGCATGCATCGTTGCTGTTTTATACGTATGTAGATACGAAGAGGAAAACAAGTTCACCTCGCAGTATTAACAACACAACCACAACCGCCACATAACCACGTAGGAGGAATGAACGAAGCGAATACTGAAATTGAATTATATGTTTAAAGGTGTGATGCTTTTATTTATACAAGTGCAACAACTCTCGCATTCAGGTTTCTAGAGGCTCTCATCCAACTCACCTTCACACATGCACGTGAACTTTCGATTTCAACCTCGATAAATAAAACTGGATAATATGGACAGTATGGAGCGAGACAGGGATTTGTTTTTAACACCAACGAGAATTTTATACAACAACATCCGTATTATTTTTATGCTATCTAAATCTTCAGTCAAACTCTGTACTCCGTACAATAAACTTATTGGCACAAAGATCGTAATATTTCGTAAAAACTAAACTTTAAACAATGTCACAATTATGTTTTGAGATTGACACAAAAGGCACCTGCCTCCTCTGTCTCAACTCCAATAATTCCACGTCCGAAAATGACGATAAAGTGGAGTCAACAACGGCATTCAAAATGCTACTCCGCTACCTAAAAATTGACGTGACGAAACTAATTCGTTGCTCGTTCTCAGCTCAGTCCAGTGGGAGTGGTGTTTTGTATAACGATAATTTGCAAGTTTCACTGTGCGAAGACTGCTCCTCGGTGGCAGTTGATTTTCTCGAGTTATATCAGGCTTTTGAGGGGATTCGAATGCAGCTGGATTTGTGTGTTCGTCAACTGTACAACTTCGTTGAGAGAGGAAGCAAGGACTCGGAGCGCGTTCGGGAATATGAAAGAAAGATGAATACAGGGAATATACAAGATTTGATTTGTGGAAGCATTGCTGGAAATTTGAGGAAGGAAGCAATGGATAAAGGTTAGCTAAAATTGAATAAAATATTGATTAAACTGAAAATAATATAGAAATAAAAATTTCGATTATGACTTTTGTACATATATTTTACAGCTTTCCGCAAGGTTGGTTCCTCAATACCTAGAATTTCAGTGCAGACCTTCGGTAAACCCGAAAAGCATAATTATGAAAACTCAGAGCATCTTAGCGCAAACGAACAAGCACGCCCAGAAAAAGACAATTCTTCTCAAACGTCAGAAGAGCCCACAATTATGCGTGAACAAGGTGAGAAGGGCTCTCCCTGGAAATGTGGCTACTGCCGACAATCCTACTTCAGGGAAATAAATCTGCAAACCCACCAGTACAACAAGCATGCCATGGCCCTCCTCTCCGATAAGGGTCTCCTCCCCACCACCATTTCAGAACGACAGTTGGAGACAACTTTGGGAAATATAATTGGGCAGACCAAGTCGACAATTGTGACGTGCCCATTTTGTTCCAAGAAACAAGCCAAGTATCACCTGAGAGCTCATCTCCTCCACCGACACTTCCCCGAAATAATTCAAAAGGCGAAAAAGGTTTCCTCCGCCCAGCCAACAAGTCGCAAGAAAACACCTTGGAAATGTGTTCCATGCAAGACTTATTATTCTCAGAAGTATATTCTGCAGAGGCACAAAATCTCCAAGCACACCATGACAACCCTCCAACAGAAACATCTCCTACCTTCCCACATTTCAGAACATCAGCTGGAAACGGCTGTGTCCGAAATTCGGGGACAGTTTGATGGTGGCACATGTCCACTTTGCGCAAGTAGAGGGTTCGGAGGTGTTTCCCTGAAGAGAATTCATCTCCTCCAAATGCACTTACCTTTTGTAATCCAAAATGCTGAAAAGGTTCCACTTGTAATAAAGGAAGACCTCCACTCACCTCCGGTTGAGGTTGTGACACTTGAGGACGAGGAAACCATGACTCATTTATTCAAGTGTGCTCATTGCGAAATGCAATTTCCTCGCAAGCACACCTTAGAATTACATCAATATCACAAACATGCGATGATCATTTTGAAGGATGGCATACCAGACCAAGTCTCAGAGCAAGATATTGTGGTGGCTTCAAGGAAGATTGCTGCGACAATGAAAGTAATTTCCCGATGTGGTGGACAGCCTGTTCGTGAATGTCATCTTTGTACGTCAAGCAGGTCCAGTAGTAGGGTTTGGGGCAATTTCAAAGTTCACTTACTCAAGAAACACTTGGACCAAGTTGTTCGTCAAGTGGAAGAGTCTAGGAATAGTGCGAGTACGTCGAGCCAAGTTGAATATATGGCAGAGACACAGGCAGTTACATACGCTGAAATACCTTACGACTAGTTTATTTTTGTCGATTTTGTAAATTGTGAACATTTTCATGATTTTTTAATAAAAATAGTTTAGGCATACATGAAAATTCTTACTGGATGTGGCATGGTACACGATGACAATATGATCACAACATTTCCATGGCATATTCCAAATCTCCTCGTCTCACTCAGCACGAAGTTGTTTTTGAGAATCTCAAGTTAAGCACAAGCATCCGAGATGTCATACATCATATCTTCATGCAATTTTAACATTACACGATTAACACTAACTAAGCCTAATATATGCGGAGTCCGCATTGCTCACTGCCTTGAACATAGTCCAATTCGCGTAATGTCAAATGGCAACTGAGCTAGGCAGAGCTGCCTTGCACTGCACCACGAAAACATCTGTTAATTACCTAAAATAATCTTATTCTTTGTAAACATATAGCATATATTGACCTACGCGGAAAATAATTTACTTTCAAAAAAATGTCACAATTGTCTTTCGAAGTTGACACAAAAGGCATTTGCCTTCTGTGTTTGAGTTCTTCGATTATTAACTCTAATGTCTCCACCTCAAAGCACAATGATGCCAAACTGGAGTCAGAAACTGCATTCAAAATGCTCCTCCGTTACTTAAAAGTTGATGTAGCGAAATTAGTTCGCTCTTCAATCTCAACTCAGCCAATAATCAATGGAGATTTGTTCAATGAGAATTTGTCAGTTTCACTTTGTGACAACTGCTCCTCCGTGGCGGTTGACTTTCTCGAGTTGTTCCAGGCTTTTGAGGGGATCCGAATTCAACTGGATTTGTGTATTCGTCAAGTCCATGAGTTTATGGAGAAAGGAGGCAAGGACTCCGAGCGTGTTCGAGAATATCAGAGAAGGATGAACGGTGGAGGAAACATCAAGGATCTTGTTAACTCAAGTATTGCGGGAAATCTGAGGAGGGAAACTATGGAGAAAGGTTAGCCAATGTTAAATTAAAACTACTAAAACTATTAAATTTAATTTGCACCATTTTAAGTTAATTTTTGCACATTTTTAGCTCGTCAGAGAGTTAATTGCTCACCACCAAGAATTTCCTTGAAGAGTTTAAACCAAGACAAAGGAACAACCCGAAATCCACATCCTTTCCCAGATCCACCTCCACCCATAAACGAAGATGTAAGCCAACCACAGCCACAGCCACCACCACCACCACCAGCCAAACCTGAGGACGAGGACAAAAAATCTGTGGTGGGCGAAGGTGATTCTTCCTTGTCGTCTGCAACAATTGATATCGAAAGTTCCAGCAACAATACGTCCTTGCAGTCTTCAGAGGAGCCAGCAATAAACGAACAAGAACCTCAAACTAGTTCTCCTTTAAAATGTGGCTACTGTCAACAATCCTTCTTCCGCCAAATAAATCTGCAAACCCACCAATACAGCAAGCACACCATGCGTCTCCTCTCCGACAAGGGTCTCCTTCCCTCAAACATTTCCGAAAGGCAATTAGAGTCTGCCTTGGAAAACTTAATTGGACCAATGAAGTCGTCAATCGTCAAGTGTCCCTTCTGTTCCAAGAAACAAGCAAACTATCATTTGCGGGGGCATCTCCTTCACCGCCACTTGCACGGGCTAATCGAGTCAGCAAAACAGCTTCCCACCAAATTCGGAAAAGCTTCTAATAATCGGCCGGAAACTCCTTGGAAGTGTGTTCCATGCAAGTTGTACTACGCCGACAAGAACAATCTTCAAACTCACAAAACTGCGAAGCACACAATGGCGGCTCTCTTGGAAAGAGGACTTTTACCTTCCCACATTTCCGAGTATCATCTGGAAACAGCGTTGGTCAATTTTAGCAAGATTTTCGATGCTGGAAATTGTCCGCTTTGTGGAGGCACAGGATTTAGAAATAAGTCGTTGAAAAGGATTCATCTCGTTAGGGTGCACTTATCTTCTGTTATCGAAAATGCTGGAAAGATTCCAGTGGTCTACACGGTGTCCGATGAAGAAGACGGACCAGTTCCAGTCGAGGGGGAAATGAAGTGCTCCATGTGCGGAATATCCTTTCTCAGCAAAAGCAATTTAGAAGGACATCAACTTCGGAAACACATGATGACTGTTCTGAAGAAGAAAATTCCAGCTAATGTTTCAGAGGAAGAGGTAATGGCCGCGATAAAGAGAATTGCTAGCAAAACAACAATAATTTCGAGGATTGGCAACGTGCCTGTACGCGAATGCCACTTTTGCTCGGCGAGAGTGTGGACAAACCAAAAGGTACATTTGCTCAAGAACCATTTGGTTGAAGTTGTGCAAGAAGTGGAAGAGTACCGGAAGAATAGTACTTCAATTCGGAATGGATGTGGAAATGATGGAGTTCCCTGTGTTGACTTAACGTAGCTTTAAATATTTTATTTCCACGTAACTATTTCCATGCGAAGCTTCAAGATTTTTAGATTTAATTTAGGAAATATTATTTTTACAATTTTGGAATATTTTTCTTATGCGGATTCAATTCAAAATTTATAAATTTTTAATCATAATTTTGAAAATTTGATTTTATTCTGCATGAATTAAAAATATTATCACATTCCTCTCTCCAATAATATTAAGTTGACTGCCGCATCCATCCCAAAATTGAACAAAACGAGGGGCGTGTCCTCCTCAAAATAATTGCTCGAGAAGAACATGATCTTAATGATCGGGAAGGATCTCCAATACCTCACAATACTTGAGCAAGTTTCCTTGTTGCCCTTTGAAAGAACACATATCTTCCTGCAATTTGCTTGAGACACAATTTCCCTACTCGTTGTGAACACTTTCGCCAGATACCTGTAGAAACAAAGCGTTATCCCGACAGTGAGGGTGAAAGTGCTCAGGCCAAACCCCAAAACCATGAAGTCCATCTTTTGAATCCCGACCACAATCTCAAAGGTTGCAATCGAGTGGCAGAAGACGCCAATTAGGATTGAGACGACCATTAGAGAGCCCTTGAATACAGAATTGTAGAGCTGAGTGATCAGCTGAATTTCCCGGAAACACCTGACCAGCTTGGCGAACTGCTCACTTTTGTGGTTTCCAAATCCTGTCTCCTCCACGCTCCTGAAAATAGTTTTTTTAAATTCAAAAAAATACGTTTTCCATGAAAAATAAATGAAATTATGCTCAAATTTAAGATCAAGTTAAATCTTGAACCTTTCGAATGTTTTAAGCATGAGGATCATCCAAACAGAGCTGCCAAGCATGCCAACCACAACGACAGTGACTCCAGCAATGCAAGTGTACGTGTAGACTAAATAATTAAAGAGAAAGGTGAATCCTCTCAGAAAGAAAGTGGAAATTCGTATTGTTTCTTCATGCCCCACGTAAAACAGTTTCACAATGTTGAACAAAAACTTGGGAAAAGCTGTGGCGAGAATGGTGACGGGGAGACCTTGTCGCATAATGACCAACCTCACCAGCTTCCCGAAGAGAGCGACATTTCTCGTCTCCCTCGCAAACCGGATTTTCATCCCTTCCGTAACTTGTCTTGTTTCAAAGAGGAGAAGCTGATTGAGGAAGTTGACAATTGCCTCCAAATGGACGCGAAACAAGAGGAAGGAGTAAGTTGCGAAAATAAAGGCTCCAGTGAAAAGTCCTCTAGCCACTATTTCCAAATATTGAACATTCCCGGTGGAGGAGTCGACTAGAGTTTGAAATAGATTGCAAACTGATCCAAGAAATAGAAGAAAGACTGGAAGAATCCAAGAAGATTTGTATGATTCTCGAACTCTTACTTTGGGACCTTGACCTTTGAAGAGGATGATTTCGAAGGGGTAAATCAGGTGGAATGGACCGAGTTTTGTGGTACCATTGAAAACGGCGATCACTTCGGGAATAAAACTACTGCACCCTAACATCTTAACACACTTGTCGAAAGGTGTATATGTGGACTAATAGAAACATGCTAAAGTTTAATGTCAATTTTTAATTGGCGAGACTGGCGACTTTAGGAAAACAACCAACTCGACTATATATGCCTTCTCTTCATCGTTATTTTAGTAAATGGATTATTCCATAAATGATAAATTTTAGAAGAGTGTTTTACGAAATCACTTGAAATCATTAATGAACTGCTTTTAGCCCAGTCATAGACATATGCCGTCTGCCAAGTTAAATTATTCATGATTATCTAACAGTAATAAACTATGGATGTAACCAATGAATCCGTCAGTCTGGTTTTAGGAAAGGTTCGTAATTATATAAATTATAAAATACTTATGGTTTTCAGTTCTTTTTGGTTTTAACTTTATGCTCACTGCTCACCTTCAAACACTTCAAGTTTCATGTTATCGATTTTATTTGACGTAGCATCCAAGAACAATTTTAGAAACAAAATGTGATATGGAGAAATCAAATCAATATACTTTCATCATAATTTATTTTCTATATGCCTTCATCAAGTAGAACGAGGTTGATGGCGAAATTCATTCCAAAATTGAAGAAAACCAAAGGGGTCGTCCTATCAAAGAAGTTGCTCGAGAAGAACATGACCTTGACGGGAGGAAAGGAGGCCCAGTATCTTTGAATCGCTGAGGAATTTAACTTATTATTTCTGATTTTCAGACGAATCCTTTGACAATTCTCATTCGAAACGAGATTTGTACTTGTGGAGAACACTCTCGCTGGGTACTTGTAGATGAAGAGAGTAATTATGATGGGTGTTGTGCAGAGGACAAAGCCCAAACCGACCAACAACAAGTCTTTCCTTCTCGCACCAGCGATGATCTGAAAGGTGCAAATGGAGTGACAGAAGAGGACTGTGATGATGGAGATTGCTAGCGAGGACCCCTTGTAAATTGAGTTGTAGATGAGGGTTATTAGCTGGATCTCACGAAAGCAAATTATCAGCTTTATGAGCTTTTTTGAACCTCTTTTGCTAATTGGACAGCCGGATAAGATGTTTCTGGAGAAAAAATAAAAAAGCATTTGTTAGCAAACACTTTTGACAGGAAAATAATACTTTATCTATATTTTTATAACCTTTCAAAAGCTTCCATTGTCAAATTAATCCAGTGGGAGCTTCCAAGCAAGCCAATTACGAAAAAAGTTATGGCAACAATGCATAAATAAGTATAAACCAGGAAGTTTGCTACAGCGATAATCCCTTTTAAACCCAAGGTCACGAATGTGTTTAAACTTAACCCCGTAACTGCCTCACTAAACAAGGTAAAACTGTTGAAGGGTGAATTCGGAAAAAATGTAGCTAAAAGGGTATTCGGAACATTCTGTTGCATGATGTTTTTCCTCATTAACTTCGCTATAATTGCGGCATCCCCTGACTCCGTCCGAGGGTTTGGCTGGTTTCTTGCTGAAACATGTCTCTGCTCGAAAAGAAGGAGTTGGTTGAGGAAATTGGCCATCTCCTCGAGCTTGAAGTAGAAACAAAGAAGAAATGTGGAGGCGGTGAAAAGGAACGCCCCGACGAAGAGCCCCCTTGTTACAGTCATCACGTAAGGAACTTTATCGTAATCGAGTAAAGCTTGAGTGAAGTTGCAGCCTGCAGCCAGAATGAGAAGGAGAAATGGAGCTGGCCAGAAATTTTTAAATGATTTTCGAGCTGAGACTTGGTAGCTGGGAGCATCCTCCTGAGGAGGACTTATTTCGTAGGGGCAAACCAGTTGGAAGGGACCAATTTTCGTGATTTTGTTGAAAATTGAGATTGTTTCTGGAATAAAGTTGCTAGTTATGAGCATGACTGCGTGATGAACAGGCTATAAGTTCCTTCGCTTTGTTTCTATCGACGCCTTCCAGGCTGAAAATAAGTTGCTTGAATACTGCTTTCGACAAAAGAAATAAATCGAGAAATGAAGCCTGAGCAAAAACTATTTATTTGATGATAAAGGTGATATATTTTTAACGCATTGGTAAGAAATTGTTCGCGTCGGAATTCCAATTCATTCATATATGAACGCAGACCAGTTTTGTTAGTTGCGAAATTGTGGTTATAAAAGAAGTTATATAGCTCAAAGGTAATTTTAGTCTATGGAATTAAACATGAAGAAAGTAGTATGGTCTTCGCGATTTCTACCCACCTTTCTCCTAAATGTTTAATTTAGATTGGAGTTAAAAGCTTGTTACAAGACCTCACCAGTTTTAATGAAACCTGAAAACCTGCTTATTTGAGAATCCAGCTTACCGGCGAAGGCATATTTATGAAGCATAAGTATATTAACAGAGAAAGAGCATGCACTTCATAAAGGTTTCTTTTCTTTTGTGCTCCAAACTTTGGCCCCCATAAAATATGCACAGAATGTTCAAGCACAGCACAACAATTTTCCCCCAGAAACACGACTTTTGATTCTACTTTGAAAATTGATTTTAATCAAATATTTTAGGTAACAATGTTACATACGATTTTGAATTCGAAACATGCATCCCATTTGCATGCCTATGTATATCACATAACACAACAAGAAATATCAGCGATAGGTGTTCGCACTTCGCACACTAAACCTCGGTCCAATGGTAAATCCAAATCCGAGAAACGAAAGACTCACTCCATCCAAACCTACTGAAGCTCCAGTGTTGGCATTTAAGCCCACTCCAACAGAAACAGGACCTGCAACAGCTTCTGCTCTTGCAACCTCTGCATTCGCATAAGCAGCTGCCCACGTTCCAACGCCAGCGTGAACACCAGCAGCTGCCGCCGGACCGTTGGCGCTTGCTGAGAAAACATTCCAAGACGCGGACGCTTCAGCTGCTGACGCCCGGGCGTATAAACCAGCGGAGGAGTTTGTCGTGTAAGAACCCGCGGAAGCGTGCCCTACCTCAGCGTGAGTCCTCCCTTCCGTGTCCGTGATATTATTTATAATATTTTCTAACCCTGCTCCAGCGGATATTCCAACCTGTGGCTTCACGTTAACATTTAGATGATTATTTGCGTGGCTGACTACTTTTTGCTTCAAGGCTGCATTCGATGGAACTTGCGGTGGCACATAGATGTTTCTCATGTCCTTCATGAATTCCTTGATGCCTTCCGGGTGACCGTGAAGGTTGTGGTCGAAAGTTATTTTCTTTTTTCGCACATTGAAACCATGCTCAATTTCCTCAGGATTCGGCTCAATCCAATTTTTGACTTTGTCTGCTGCCAGAGACTCTCCCTCCTTACCCTTTGAAATCACTCCAACGCCTTCCAGCACTTTTAAACATTTTTGGCATGGTGGCTTGTTCACTCCAATCGGTTGATCGGAGACTTCACCAATGAAACTGATCAATTGCTGCTCCGCATGGAATTCAGCGTTGGCTGTGACCGTTTTGGGAGCTGTCTTTGGACGGATCACGTCAACCCTTGAGGTCCTCAGTTCGGGAAACTATTTTATGTTACACAAAAATACTATTTTTGGAACAATTTTGGAAAGTGATAAAGATGACTTTTAAATTGTTCAAGTAACTACATCGGGCTGCTTACATGGTTCTTGAGAACTGATGCAATTATTTCTTTATGTTGTCCTTCATGCAATCCGTATTCGGTGGGGTGCCAAAATCGCCGACTCCACTCTGTCCGCTTCTTCACATTTCCTGCGATGACGAGCTTCCTCCCATCATGTGAAATGGAAACGGCAACAGTGTCGAAGTTCTTTTCATTGAGCAGTTTGTTTTTGGCCCCGGCATTGTATCTGTCACTATTTAATATTTCCGCATGGTTTGCTTGAAAGATGTGCTCATTCAATTTGCTCGCGATGTCGGCTGCTAGTGTCACTTTCTCAATCTAACATACATGATTATTTTTGAAGATGACGTTACATTATTACCATATTTTAAATTGTGCAATCACAAAATTTATACAAAATTCCCGTTATGGCTCGCTGACTTTTTCACTTCAATCATGACATCTTTCAAGAGAAACATGTGTGCAAATGAGACTTACCTTACTCCTGGGGATTCTAGTGTTGCCAAGAGGATGCTTCGTGAGGAGTGACTTGTCCAAAAGTATGTCTACGACTAAAACGTCATCAACATCTTTAGAGTCATGGTTCATCAACAGAAGTTCACACAGCTGACGAAGTAAACAAAAATTTTGTGATCTCAACTTTTGACTTTTAAAAAATATTACACGATTAACTTTCTAGATAATTTTTGCAATATTATAACTCAATAAGTACCAGTTTAGAAATCTATACAATTTTTATAGCAAAATTGCTTCTATGAACGTAAAAACTTTTGATTTTATCTACACATCCAATCCTGAAGTAAACATGCCTCCCAAAACACAGCCT